>OMOU01095447.1:0-11965 GCA_900312585.1 Malacocephalus occidentalis
CGCTAGCTCCTCCCCCCCAGAGGCATCCCTTTGGTGGGATATATATACATGTATACTGTATATACTGTATATGTATACTGTATGTCATGTCTATGAGGTGATTAATAACCAGCCTCTCTCCAGACTGGTCGGACCAGTATATATACAGTATATATATATATATATCTGTATGTACATAAGTATTCACAGCCTTTGCTCAATACTTTGTTGATGCACCTTCGGCAGCAATTACAGCCTCAAGTCTTTTTGAATATGATGCCACAAGCTTGGCACACCTATCTTTGGGCAGTTTGGCCCATTCCTCTTTGCAGCACCTCTCAAGCTCCATCAGGTTGGATGGGAAGCGTCGGTGCACAGCCATTTTCAGATCTCTCCAGAGATGTTCAATCTCTGGAGTCTGGGCTCTGGCTGGGCCACTCAAGCACATTCACAGAGCTGTCCTGAAGCCACTCCTTTGATATCTTGGCTGTGTGCTTAGAGTCGTTGTCCTGCTGAAAGATGAACCGTCGGCCCAGTCTGAGGTCAAGAGCGCTCTGGAGTAGGTTTTCATCCAGGATGTCTCTGTACATTGCTGCATTCATCTTTCCCACTATCCTGACTAGTCTCCCAGTTCCTGCCGCTGAATAACATCCCCACAGCATGATGCTGCCACCACCATGCTTCACTGTAGCGATGGTATTGGCCTGGTGATGAGCGGTGCCTGGTTTCCTCCAAACATGACGCCTGGCATTCACGCCAAAGAGTTCAATTTTGGTCTCATCAGACCAGAGAATTTTGTTTCTCATGGTCTGAAATTGGCAAACTCCAGGCGGGCTGCCATGTGCCTTTTATTAAGGAGTGGCTTCCGTCTGGCCACTCTACCATACAGGCCTGATTGGTGGATTGCTGATGGTTGTCCTTCTGGAAGGGTCTCCTCTCTCCACAGAGGAATGCTGGAGCTCTGACAGAGTGACCATGGTCACCTCCCTGACTAAGGCCCTTCTCCCCCAATCGCTCAGTTTAAATGGCTGGCCAGCTCTCGGAAGAATCCTGGTGGTTCCGAACTTCTTCCATTGTGCCTTGAAACAATCCTGTCTCGGAGGTCTACAGACAATTCCTTTGACTTTATCCCATCCTGGCTATCTTCATCCGCGGGCAGGCCAGGAGCGGTGAGCAGCTAGTGCAGCGCCCGGGGACCACCTTGTTCCAACCGCCGGTCTTCTTCCATGTTTTTAGAGGGGTTATATATATGGAGGAACCCCAGGGAGCACGGGGAGAACATAGAAACTCCACACAGAAAGGGCTGTTCACGAGCACTGAAGACATCAGGGGAGAACCAACCATGTCCCAAGCGGGAATCGATCCCAGGACTTTCTAGCTGTGAGGCGACAGCACTACCGACTGTGCCACTGTGCCCCTTAAATCATGTACAATCAACTGAATTTACCACAGGTGGACTCCAATTAAGCTGCAGACAACATCTCAGTGGAAACAGGATGCACCTAGGCTCAATTTTGAGCTAAGGCTGTGAATACTTATGTACATGTGATGGGATCCCCCAGGATCCCCCAGGAGGAACTAAAAAGTGTTGTGGGGGAGAAGGGTACCTAGAGAGCCCTGCTTAGCCTGCTGCCTCCACGACCCGGCCGCGGATAAGCGGAAGCGAATGGATGGATGGATGGACGTTGTCATTATGGGGTATTGTGTGTAGAATTTTGAGGAAAAAAATGAATGTAATCCATTTTGGAATAAGGCTGTAACATAACTAAATATGGAAAAAGTGAAGCGCTGTGAATACTTTCCGGATGCACTGAATCAATATCTTAATAACGGTAGAAACTGGACATGCAGCCGTTGCACATCTGAATTGGAGAGAGTTCTGGCCTCTAAATGTGAGCTGAAGGTGACATGTTGTCGGTGTTGAGTGTGGAGAGCTCCAGACCTTCGATGGAGCTCCAGTCGATGTCCTGGTTCTCGGGCTTCTTCAGTGCCGGGTATTTGTTGAACAGGTTGGCCACGTAGGCGAGGTTCAGCTTGGGGTTGCCGCGGACGACGTCGGTCGCCGTGACGAACTGGCGACAGCCCAGCCTGTCTGCCTGCTCCAGCATGCACTCCGCCCTCTTCAGGTCCTCCTTCTCCTGCAGGGGTCAGAGGTCAACGGCGTAAGGTCACCGAGGATACAGGCGCCTGCTGAGTGACTCAGCGGTAAAGATGTGGAGGTGTGTGTGGCCCAGATGCATGCATGCACTCCTACCCTGAGGCCCGCCATATCGATGGGGATGGCCGGCACGCCCTCCTCATCTCCTTTGGGAGCCACCTGGTTCAGGATGCTGTAATAGGCCTTGGAGTCCTACAAACACACGCACATGCACGCACACACACACACATGCAACAACAACCCATTGATTGATGCGCAACCCAAGGGCAGCGCATCAATCATAAGCCATGAATTCATATTCATCATGAATCATTCTACAAACTCTACTATTAAATCACAATAATTTCAGGATCACAGGAATGTGTGTGTGTGAATGATAAGATAATATTATGTGTCTAATAACAATGAAAACATCAAAATAAAACAAGAACAAATATACAGAGAATATCCACACACACACACACAATAAGTACATGTTTATATGTGTGCGTGTGTCTAATAGGCCAGTTTTATGTATGCAGTACCTTTATATCAGAGCTGAAGTTGTGGATCTTGGGGCAGCTGGCCTGTTCCAGGTGGTAGTTTGCCCAGCGGAGGAGCAGCTCCTCTGGGGAGAGCTTCATCAGGTCCTCCAGACTCTCTCCGTCCTGGAGCAGGGCCATCAGCGCTACACACACATTGTTCACAAACACACACGCGCGCACACATATCATATAGGATGCATGATAATAAAATAAATGCTGCCATTCAGAATACATGCCTGCACAAACATACATCATACACATACATGTGTACACACACACACACACAAACCAACCACACCTTCGTTCCTGGTGATCTCGATGTCCGCAAACAGGCCGATCTTGATGACCTGCCAGAGCAAACCCAGCACCAGATGCTGCCTGCCCTCCTTCAGGTCTTCCGCCCCAATGTTGACCACGTGACAGCCGATGGCCGAAGCCGAGTTAAGAGCCAAGTTGAGGTTCTCCTGTTGATATGTACAGTACATGCATAACACACATGATACACACGCCCATTTACAACACACACACACACATCTCCCCTTCCTTCAACTCGATGGTAAAGAGAGGGGGAGGGGCCTATCGTACCTGGATAGTGACAGGAGGGGGAGCGGCCTATATTAACTGGAGGTGAATGGGGAGGGGCTTATATGAACTGACATGAAGGGGGAGGGGCCTAGCGTCCCTGGACGTAAAGGCGTAGGCGTCTATCTTACCTGGATGGTGAAGGGAGTGAGTTTCTTCTTGTTGATTGTTCTCTCGTCGATGGTGTCCGGGACCGAAAGGTTGATCATCTTACTAACAAAGCAGAGGCACAAAGAGGGTCTTTTTTGTCAGCCGTTCTTTTGTCCAACCACTTGTCTGAGTCCTAACTAAATGGGATCAATAGAGGTTGGGAACCACTGGTGTGAACGCAGATGTTGCCGTACCAGAGCAGGATGCCGTCGCCCATGGCTGTAAACAGCTGGTTGCTGGAGGGGTCCATGGGCAGCAGGTGGCCGCAGTCCGGATCTTTCTCCAATGCCTTGTTCACCCAGTTCACGAACGCCACCTTTTCCTCCTCTGTGGAACATATTTATGTAAATATGCTGTATATAAACAAGCAAACAAGTGCAAAGTATGTGCTAGCGCTAGCAAACGTGCTAGCAAAGTACGTGCGAGGAACCTAAGAGGGAATGGGATCCGAACCCGGGCTATGCAGCGTCCAGGTGAACTCTGAAGATGGAGAAATATTGGTGTGTGTGTGTGTGTGTGTATGACCTCTGACCTGAGTAGGAGTGCTGTGTTCCAGACTGTTCGGAGGTGCCTGCAATGGCACAGATTCCCTCCTTCTTGTTGATGGCCTTTCTGAACGTCTTGGCTACTTCAGTGCTCTTGAGCCCATGAACAATCTAAGGGAGAGCGCGGGGAGGAGAGATTGCAGTCAGCGAGCCCCACTGTAGATCCTACAGGACCACTGATCTGCTGAAGGCCCCTTGAGCAGGACCGATGTTTGTGAGCACTGCTGATGTGATCGCCTTGGTTGCTGGAGTTGTGCTCATTCAGAACAACCCAGCATGATTCAGAGTGAGCTGAGATGTTACACAGCAGGGGATCAAACTGGCAACCCCAGGATTGGATTGCGATTGCTCCAACCGTGGGAATGAGTAAACGGATTCAATCAATTCAACCAGACTGATTCTAGGTGCACATTTAAAACAACTCACATTACTCTCAGAAACAAAACTCTCGGAAAACGGTGGAGTGCTCCCTCCGGGTTGGGAGAGAGTTGTTGCCTCAAGCGAAGGAGTTCAAGTATCTCGGGGTCTTGTTCACGAGTGAGGGTAAAATGGAGCGGGAGATGGACAGACGGATTGGTGCGGCGTCTGCAGTAATGCAGGCGCTGTACCGGTCCGTTGTAGTGAAGAAGGAGCTGTGCCGGAAGGCGCAGCTCTCGATTTACCGGTCCATCTACATTCCAACCCTCACCTATTCTCACGAGCTGTGGTTAGTGACCGAAAGAACGAGATCGCGTATACAAGCGGCCGAAATGAGTTTCCTCCGAGGGTGGCTGGGCTCAGCCTTAGAGATAAAGTGAGGAGCTCAGAAGCTGATGGATGGATGTGCGTCATGACCAACTTCTCCAGGCGTTTCATGGCTATTTGTGTTCAAGCCACATGATGATAGTCATTGAGGCCTTCTTCCTTGGTTTTCTTAGGTAGCGGCACTATGGTTGTCCTTTTGAAACACTGGGATGACAGACTGCTGCAGTGATGCGTTGACGATGTTTGTGAACACAGGAGCCGTGGGGTGGAATCCATTTGGGTTGGCACCTTTCCCAGCTTTCACCCACCTGAAGGTTTTTCGGACGTCGGACTCAGTCAGTTGCAGTATGTAGTCCTCAGGATGGTTGGCCATTTTGGTGGTTGGCTCAGAGTTCTCCCTGTCAAAGTGAGCATAAAACAAGTTCACCGAGCCCTCCCTCTGTGACCTTGGTAGGCTCGGCATTGGTGACTCCCCCTGGGCTCCCACAGTCCTTGCCACATGAGTCTGGTGTCTGAGCCCACGTACTGTGATTCCAGTTCATTTTTGTAAACTGTTTTTGTGTTCTATTTTTGTAAAAAGTTTGTATGGCCTTCCAGAGGTCGTACTTGGCCTTCTTGCAGAGATTAGAGTCACCTGATTTCAAATCGGGACGCTGTTCCCTGTAAACAGGAAGTAGGAGCATGGCATTGTGGTCCTACCTGCCGAAAGCCGGTCGTGCGATAGCGCAGTAGGTGTGACGTAGAGGTGTAGCAGTAGTTTTTCCATTTCTTGTCGGACAGGAGATGTTCATAATATATTTTGGCATTACCTTCTTGAAGATGCAGTGGTTAAAGTTGAAAGCGATGATGGGGACTGCCTCGGGGTAGCGAATCAGAAGTTTGCGAACCTCACTATAGAGTTTGCTCAATGCATCGTAAGCATCTGTTCGTGGTTGAATGTAAACCGCTAAATAATATTTATTTTGACAGCATCGATTGATTAAAGAACAGCTAGCCGTGACACTAACGTTAGCCGCGATGCTAACGCAACATTAAAACTAGCCGCAACGCTAACTACAAACGACGCTAAATGCTCACCACATAATTTGCCATCTTTGATGTGCTTATCATTCAACATGGTGGATTTAGAATTTGTATATTCAGCGTGATGTCACGTGCAACACAAGCGTACACATGCGTCTCAATCTGTGTTTTTACTGCAGTTTAGCTAACCAAAAGTTTGCAAGGCTGGAGTAGATATGCATGGCCAAAAGAAAAGCCTGCATTTCTGGTTTCAAGGAGAAATACACCTACGTTTAAACATGACTTGGATATCAGGTTTTCATAACAGGTTTTTGGATCTGTGCACATTTCGCAACGCCGACCTTTTCAAGAAGGTGGTTGAATGACTGAAATAGGGAGGCTGTGTTCCCGTGGTTGAACAAGTCATTATTATGATTTGAAAAAATAGTTGTAAAACAGTCACATGATACACATGACTGCAGGAAAGTCCTTGCCGTTTTATGTCGGAGTATTCACGGCTGCATGTAAATGTGCATATTTTTGGAATAAGGGGAAAAACTGGAATCTTTTTTGAATGCAAATATAGTGCATAGTTACAGTGCATCCGGAAAGTATTCACAGCGATTCACTTTTTCATGTTACAGCCTTATTCCAAAATGGATTACATTCATTTATTTCCTCAAAATTCTACACACAATATCCCATAATGGCAACGTGAAAAAAGTTTTTGGGAAATGTGTGCAAATTTATGAAAATCTAAGAAATGTACATACAGTAAGTATTCACAGCCTTTGCTCAATACTTTGTTGATGCACCTTTGGCAGCAATTACAGCCTCAAGTCTTTTTGAATATGATCCCATAAGCTTGGCACACCTATCTTTGGGTAGTTTTGCCCATTCCTCTTTGCAGCACCTCTCAAGCTCCATCGGGTCAGTATGCGTCTCAATCTGGGTTTTTACTGCAGTTTAACTCACCAACAGTTTGCAAGGCTGGAGTAGAGATGCATGCCCAAAAGAAAACCTGCATTTCTGGTCTGAAGGAGAAACTTACTTTTAAACATTTTGAAAGACTTGAATATAATCAGGTGTTTGGATATTCGCAAATATCACAACACCGACATTTTCAAAAAGGTGGTTGAAAGTCGTGAAAAATGGTCGAACAATTCCGTCACCGGTGGAAAACTTTTAAATGTTATTGTGATTATTATTATATATATTTAAAAAATTACACCACATGTGCAACATGACTGCCGGAAAATCCTCGTCATAGGACTACATCATGTGGATGTGAGTATGCCCGGCTGCATGCACACAGGAATATTAGTGGAATATTCATTTTCACTAGCCATATAAACAGCTTAGGAGGAATATTGTTTGGAAAGAATATTGGATATATAGAATATTTTGTGCATATAAACGTAGTCTGTGTCTCTGTGTGGCTGCGTCTGTGTTTCTCAGCAGTCATTTTGCAATGTTGCTGTAAAACTGCATTGTTTGGTGGAAGAATGATTATTTATTATTAATAAACTATTGAATTTTTTGTTGCTATGTGGTTAATTTAATGTACTTTTAATGTACTTTAATCTAATATCCGTTTTATAAAAGCAATGAGCTCGCAAGGCTAAGGGGTGTCGTGCCTAACAACGGCCCTTGTTAGGCACGCTTCGATGCAACAAGTTTGTATCGAGGAATCCAATTACTATCCAAGTAAGCACATTGTTATTAGAGCTTTAGCCTATGAACAACTGCTAAATAACAATGCTTGTCCTCAAATTCTCAAATGTTACAGACAGTGCATCAATGTGACGAGTCCAAGATATCCGTAATGCACTCCAAACCGTCCCTGGAAGGAGGGATCCCCCACTCTGCGTTCCTTCCCGAGATTTCTTCCTTGTTAATTAAGGGAGTCGTTTCTTGCCCTTAGGGGGGCCTGGGCTCGGGGGGTGTCATCATGATCACTTGGCTGATGTGGCCTGTAAAGCCCTTTGAGACTGTAACTGTGATTAAGGGCTATACAAATAAAATTGACTTGACTTGACTTGACTTTCATGCGAGGCCTCGAGCTGTTCCCCCTGGTGGTGACTTCACGCATTACAAATACTGCCCTCTGGTGGTTTGGGGAGGTTACTTCATGTGTTGAGGGTAATTGGCAGTGAAAGGAGGATCTTGGGGAACCAGGGTTGCAGAGGCCCTACACAGCCAATGACAGGGGGAGCGGAGTGGCAACATTGCCTGGAATGTGACGCAGCTGTAGCGAATGAGTGCAATTAACGGAATGCTATTTAATGACACCTGTGCACTTGCAGCAGAGGCTGGGCATGCACGACTGTGGTCGTGCATGTGGACTTGGTAAGTGATTATGTCTCAGCTCCTCACCTTATCTCTAAGGCTGAGCCCAGCCACCCCCCGGAGGAAACTCATTGCAAACAGTAAACTGCACCGAATGGCACGTACTAACGGCCCCGGCACCCCATACTCCCGCAGTACCCCCCACAGGATTTCCTGGGGTACACGGTCATAAGCCTTCTCCAAGTCCACAAAGCACATGTAGACTGGATGAGCAAACTACCATGTCCCCCCCCCCAACAACCCTGCAAGGGTAAAGAGCTGGTCCACTGTTCCATGGCCAGGACGGAAACCACATTGCTCCTCCTGAAGTTGAGGTTCAACAATCAGCCGGAGCCTCCTTTCCAGCACCCTGGAATAAACTTTCCCGAGGAGGCTGAGCAGTGTGATCCCCCGATAGTTGGAGCACACCCTCCAGTCCCCCTTTTGAAAATGGGGACCACCACCCCGGTCCGCCACGCCACAGGAACTGTCCCCGACCCCCAAGGAACATTGAATAGGCGTGTCAGCCACGACAGTCCTATAATGTCCAGAGCTTTCAGAATCTCATCCACACCTTGCGCCTTGCCACCGAAGAGCTGTTTGACTACTTTGGCAACCTCTTCCAAGGATATGGGTGAGGCTCCCCCTAATGCTTCGGACTCTTCCACAACTTTAGTTAAGATGGGGTACAGACTTTTTTCTTATTTGGTCTGGTCTGGTTCGACCCATAGATTCACCCATAGACACCGGGTTGATCTCTGCACCCACCCCGCTCTCACTACCCAGTAGTAATTTGCTTAACAAAATACCCAGGGCCGTCTGGGTGTGAGCTTTCCGACTTTCAATCAGTTCCCAATGGGATCTTTGCACATTGCAAAACTCTTTGGCCAGTCTGTTCTCCAATCCAACATGTACCGCAGGACTTTGACTTCCTGGCTCCTGCAGACACGGGCTCTGTTGTGAGGCGTTTGACTCTCGGTCCTACCAGCTGCTGTGCTCCCAGACATAGGGGAACAATGCTGTTTTTCCCATCATTCAATTTGTGTCTGTAGGTTGGCTCTTGCACAAAAATGTGTTGATGAGCATTCTGGTATTCCCATCATCCCCATAACGAGCCAAGTGTGTTGGTGTGTGTTTATTATATCAGTAGGCCTATAGTAGATAGGAGCCTAAAACTAATGCAGCTGGGCTTGAAGGGCCCGTGGGGAAATGCCAAGCATGGCTGATAGTAAGTGTCGGCTGATCGGTATGTTGTTTAGCGATGAACACAAGTAGCAGAATTTCAAAGCCATGGTGTCAGTGCAACTAAATAAAGGCGCATCCAGCCCGCCACCACTGCTACCGAGGCTGGCTGTGCTATGGAATAGACCTAAGTCATTATGTATGAACACCGAATGGCTCGGTAATAGCTAGCTAATAGGAGCATAGGCCCTCTGTGGGTGGGCAGCTGATCACTTTTTCCATGCTGGTTTATTCATCAGCTGGGAGCAACAGACTCCCTGTGGAGTTAGACCAGAGGGTCAATTGGATTATAATAATGCAACTGACACCTCTTACTTACTGACTCTGTCACTAATGCTAACTGCATTTCGTTGTACTCGGTGCATGTGTACTCTGTGCAATGACAATAAAATTGAATCAAATCTAATCTAATCTAATCTAATATCAAATGAGTGTCAGTGTACTCGTTGGGCCATTGAGCGTGTATTTTGGTCCATAGTGCTTCCCTGTACAGTGAAGGCAAAGGTCGGCGGAGACGATCCCAGTGTAAATGAGGTCCCTGGCTGGAACATGTGTGGATAAACTGCTTGTTGGCTCGAGCTCCACCAATTAAGCCCGCAACAGCCCAAATACACCTTGCCTGTACATGTGATGAGGTTGTTATCGTGAGGTCGTCCATGAAACCTCTTATTGGTGGTTGCCTGGATCCTGATTCCATCACTGGCCCCCAGGATTCCTTTCTTGCAGCAGTGATGAGAAGGTTCATTCCCATAATGAACAAGATGGGGGAGACTATACATCCTGTTATGATTCCTTTTTCCAGGGCCTGCCACTGGGTTGTAAAGTTGGCTGCCTTGAATCGCAGTTTGACTTCTCCAAAGTAGCTGGTGATCATTCCTCTGATGTGTTGTGGGATGTGGTAGTGCGCCATTGCCACACTGATGAAGTTATGGGGGATTGATCCATATACATTGGCAAGGTCAAGCCAGACAACTGTTAGATTGCCCGTGCTTGCCTTTGCCGCTCAGATCATCTGGCTGAGAACCCCAGTATGTTCCAAGAAGAAGAGAAGAGAAGAAGATCTTGCCTTCTACACTGAGGAGAGAGATGGTCCTGCACTGGATTATTACAGAGGAGTCCTTCTCCTTTGGCACAAGGCAGCCCTCTGCCCTTTTCTCCAATTTGAAAAATGTGTAATGTGCATTTTCCTTGTCAAATAAACAAATCAGGTGTAGGACTATGCAACTAAATGTCGGGTTTATTATAGACTACTGAAATCAAAACACAAAATTATAAAAAGAGGAAATATAAATTAGAGTGCTAATAATATCAACAGAATCCGCGAATCAGGACACGTTCACTCGCTGCCTCGCTCGGCGCCGCAGAATGATTCGTTCAGCAGCGCTGATTCAGTACAGCAGTGCTGAATGAATCACGAACTGGCTCGCAGGGGACGAATGACATCCACTTGCAGCAGTCCCCCTCCCTGCACGCTCTCTGCTGATCAGATCTGTTAGAGAGCTCAACTGAACTGAGAAATGAACAAATCTTTTCATTAAGTGATTCAGTTCAGTTCGTTCACCCAAAAGATTCAGTCTTTTGAACAAATCGTTCACGATTTCGTTTAGTATGCACAGTCGTCGCAGGTGGAATTGATGCCGCTAAGACATCTGTGGAAGTCGACGTTGTCTATACATTGAAACCTGTAACACAATTTGCTTGTAAATAACATCGTCATCATTTTGTTATAGACTGGAGGTGCAGTGGCAGAGCTGCAGTCAGCGGGTAGGCGGCCTGGAGCCTAATGTGCAGTCGATGCTTCGAAACAAACACACTGTAACATGTTTACATTACACAATTCTGAAATGATACAGAGAGTATGAAGCCGACGTTTCATACTCTGTAGAATAGTATGGAATTAACAATTGTTCTCATGTCTTGTTTGGTTGGTGGTGCAGGGGGCGTTGTGGCAGCTGCAGCGGCTAATCTCACTGGCTAATCTCACCGTCTTCTAATCTCTAATCTCTAATCTCTACACAATAGCATATTTTTGAATCCTTCGTAATAGATGGGGATAGCGATTGTGTAATCTTCATGGCTGTTGACCTTGTTAAGGGAATTGAAGTGAACTGGGCGTTTTTTTGTTGCTTTGTGCCTCGGCCATCTAAAGACAAGTCTATTAAATATTTGAGCATAAATATTTCTTTGCTCATAATCACTGAAAAGTCACTGAAAATGAATAGTTACCTTTAAGGTTGATAAAACTACCTTTGCATCATTGTACCATCATCACAATAGCAAATTCAGTCGAAAATATTAAACAAATATGGACGCCAGTAAAATACTAAGACGATGTTCAAAACATCAATTTTCACAGTGACTGCTCTGAAACATTGTCAAGCATTCCTAAGAGCATATTTCCCCTCGCCTGGCGCCTCACAGTTTGGGCAACTCTGGAAAAGGAGAGAGTCCAGCCCCTCTCCCTTGTGTACCAGTTCTGGCACGCAGGGGACGTCGGACGAATCATGTTCACTCGCTGCCTCGCCCCCCCCGTGAAAGATTCGTTCACTGATCCAGTACAGCAGAATGATTCGTTCAGCAGCTCTAATTCAGTACACCAGTGCTGAATGAATCATTCTGCTGTACTGAATCAGCGCAGAAGAACTGGTACGCAGGTGAATCACTTTCACTTGTGGCAGTCTCTCCCCCTGCCTGCATGCCACCGGTGCAGG
>OMOU01095447.1:11985-22256 GCA_900312585.1 Malacocephalus occidentalis
GTCGAAAATATTAAACAAATATGGACGCCAGTAAAATACTAAGACGATGTTCAAAACATCAATTTTCACAGTGACTGCTCTGAAACATTGTCAAGCATTCCTAAGAGCATATTTCCCCTCGCCTGGCGCCTCACAGTTTGGGCAACTCTGGAAAAGGAGAGAGTCCAGCCCCTCTCCAGGCGTTTGGTTCCAGAAGCTGCCACTCATCCCGCTTGCTGTCATACTTGAGCAGGCAGTAGAAGAGCGAGCCCCCGGAGACGTACAGCTTTTCGCGGCACGTGGTGGCCTCGTGCGCCACTGCAAAGGCCCCCTTGGGCAGGGGCGCCATGGCAGTCCAGCGGTCTGTGCGCGGGTCATATTTCTCCACGGTGAACAAGCATTCGCCTCCGATGGCGCCCGTCCATGGACACCAGCTTGAGCTGCGCGCGGGCCTGGTTCAGCGGGCACACCTCTGTCCAGCGATCGTTGACAAGGTTCTAGAAGAAGACACGGTCTGACACTTTCCCCTTCTCCCCCGAGCCCTTGATCTCACCGGCCACAACCAGGTTGTACACAAACAAGTTGTACACAGTTGTACATGGTGCACATCCCACACCCCTTGGCGTTAATGTCCTCAGGCATGGCGGTCAGGGGCCGCCAGTCGTTGGCGGTTTCCTCAAATAGTACATCATGTGGTTTTCATGGAACGACACCACCGACAGGGGGCTCTGCGGTTTTTGACATTGAACCAAATATTCATGTATCATTCATGAACGATTCGTTCAAAAGACCAAATCTTTTGGGTGAACGAACTGAACTGAATCACTTAATGAAAAGATTAGTTCATTTCTCAGTTCAGTTGAGCTCTCGAACAGATCTGATCAGCAGCGAGCATGCAGAGAGGGGGAGGGACTGCCGCGAGTGAATGTGATTTGCCTGCATACCACTTCTTCTGCACTGATTCAGTACAGCAGAATGATTCGTACGGCATTGGTGTACTGAATCAGAGCTGCTGAACAAATCACAACGTGATTCGTCCCTTGTGTACCAGTTCTGGCACGCAGGGGACGTCGGACGAATCATGTTCACTCGCTGCCTCGCCCCCCCGTGAAAGATTCGTTCACTGATCCAGTACAGCAGAATGATTCGTTCAGCAGCTCTAATTCAGTACACCAGTGCTGAATGAATCATTCTGCTGTACTGAATCAGCGCAGAAGAACTGGTACGCAGGTGAATCACTTTCACTTGTGGCAGTCTCTCCCCCTGCCTGCATGCCACCGGTGCAGGCAGGAGTGCATATTTATTTGCCACAGCAACACACGTAGGCTACAGAAGCTACAGCACCACGTGACGAGTGTTGTTGTGTGTTGACATTCATATACAGTATATTGTATTCTGTATATATTTTGTTTGTTTAGAATCATGTAGCAATATAACAAAATATGAGTGTGTGATTGAAGTTAGTGGTAGAACAAAATGAATATCAACAAAAGTATGAATAGCATTAAAAGATGTGAACTACAGGAATACATATGAATGACAACTGACTACATTCGGCTAACTAGAGTAGTCAGCCGTGTTTTGATTTCAGTAGCCTATAATAAAACACCAAGCGGTTTGTCAAAGCGACAGCTCTGACTATGCAGTATGCAGTCGGAGGTCCGCCTAGGCACTGAACGAATCTTTTTAATGAACTGATTCTAGTGATTCGAGTCACTGAAATGAACTGTTTTGCCCATCACTAGAACCAAACGTCCTCATTCGTACTGAGCCCCCCATGTGACTACATTCGCTTATGATGGCAAGGGGTTCTCGGGAAAACAAAAGCTATGATAATGCTCACACTTTCGTTTCCCCGGAAAGCAATCCCTGACACGCCCAGACAGAGACGCACCTTCTGCATATAAAAAGGCTTCCGATTTATTAGTCACATCTCTGCAACAACATGGAGTTACGTAAGTAACTCGTCTGTAACATTGTCTCCGGAAATGTGTTGCGGAATGTTATCTTTAATGTTATTGCGTAATGTTACTAACTTTATCTTTCCATTTTTTTTGTTTAGTATACACAGCAGCCGCAGGTGCAGTTGGTGCCGGTAAGCCATCCGCGGAAGTCGACGTACATAGAAACCTGTAACACAGTTTACTTGTAAATAACATCGTCATCATTGTGTTATAGGCTGTGTTTGATTTGATAGTTTTCATGAAATCAAACTACTTTTGATAAATTGTGAGACATATTAGACATATACAGTATATATTGGTGTTGGTGCACACCAGTGACGTATTTAGTGGTTGGGGTGGCAGAAAGCGGTCTCGACAGGGTCGACTGGGAGTAAAATAGAGTTATTGTTTCGCTTGCAAGCGTTTATGCATCTTTCCGCCTCGGATTATTTTAAGGGTTGGTCAGCACAGGACAAATAAACTCACACGCAGCAACCAACACTCACATTTACATTTAGGGCATTTGGCAGATACTTATTTGTGACTTATTTGTCGAAATAAACAACAATATGTACAGTAGTTATGTTGTTATAACTCTAGTTCTATGATTGTAGGCGTAGACTTCGAGGCTTTGCCTTTGCTGAAGCACCCCTAAAATAGATTACCAATGTTACCCAATGTTACCCAATGTTAGACACATTGGTAAACAATCTCCGTAGGGCTCCATTGATATTCTGCCACCAGCCACTGCTGTGACGTAGTCGTGACGTCAACTCCCAACACGTGGTTGTTTGCTTGTCTGTTATGAGGTGTTACTGTGGCCTTGGCCCCTGTTGCTCTGGGGGCCATTGGATTTACCTCGGCAGGAATCGCAGCGGGGTCATACGCTGCGACCATGATGTCCGCGGCTGCCGTAGCGAATGGAGGTGGGGTGGCAGCGAGCTCTACGGTGGCGATGCTGCAGTCAGTGGGTAGGTGGATCCTAATGTGCAGTTGATGCTTCAAAACAAACACCGTTTACATTACCCAATTCTGAAATGACACAGAGAGTATGAACCCGACGTTTCATACTCTAGAATAGTATGGAATTAACAATTGTTTTCATGTCTTGTTTGGTTGTAGGTGCAGCTGGTCTTGGCCCAGCTCTTGCTACTGCAGTTGGTGGTGCAGGGGGTGTTGTTGCAGCTGTAGCAGCAGCAGCAGCTAATGTCACCGGCTAATCTCACCAGCTCCCCTCCCATAATGGGGGGGTGTGGGTGGTAGTGATGGGCAAAACTGTTAATTTCAGTGACTTGAATCACCAGAATCAGTTCATTAAAAAAGATTGTTTAAAAAGATTGGTTCCAAATATTTGTTCAGTGCCTGGGCGGAGCTCCAACTGCGTACTGCGTAGTCCGACACACTCAGTGAACTGTCGCTGTCACTTTGACAAACATGCCCAACTTTACAAATCTTGATATTTAAAATGTTTGTTAGGGCTGGGTGCTAGAGACTCAAGTGCACAACAGAGGAGGGATGCGTTGAATGCCTGGTAAGGTGTTTTATTGAAGTTGAAAATAAACCAGGGGGGTGTTGGTGGTGATGGGTCCGGGATCTGAGATGGGGGGGTAGGCAAGCCGGTTCTCTGCGCCAAGGGTCGGGTCTGGAATGGAGAGAGAACACGGTTTTGAGGAATGATCATTAAAAAAACACCAACTACTTGCTTAGTAATTTCTCACTGATACTCGCCAGGCGATTCCTTGGGTAGATCTGGCGCAGGCTGGAGGGAAGAGCCGGCTTTTGTAGACAGGGAAGATTTATTGTGATTGGCCACAGGCTGCGCGCAATGACCTAATTAGCCCAAACTCCGGTCACGTGGCGACGGTGTGCTCGTAGTGTGCGAGCTGACGTGTGTGGAGGCGGAGCCGTAACAACGTTTCCCCATTGAATTTCAATATTGGAGGTGAACGCTGGTTTTCAATTACTTTTAAGTCTTAACTTGCTGGGCCTGATTCTGGCAGTTTGAGCCGCTGATTATCACTCAGGATCATGCCACGTTAACACACTGTGTCTAGTAGCCTTCAGTGAATGGATCACTCAACTTGTACCATTCCCTCACATTTTAAGGATCTGACACAGTCTCAGCCACGGGTTTTCTTTCTTCCATATTGCAGGTTTCACCACGCATTGTAAACTTGAAAGGTGGTGAGATTAAAAAAAATTGTAATGTGCATTTTCCCTGTCAAATAAACAAATCAGGTGCCTATGCAACTAAATGTCTGCTTTTTTTTTAAATTATAGACTACTGAAATCAAAACACAAAATTATAAAAGGAGGAAATATAAATTAGAGTGCAAATAATAACAACAGAATCCGTGCACACTGTTGTAATTTTCAACGAATCAGGACACGTTCACTCGCTGCCTCGCTCAGTGCTGTAGAATGATTCGTTCAGCAGTGCTGATTCAGTACAGCAGTGCTGAATGAATCACAAACTGGCTCACAGGGGGCGAATCACATCCACTTGCAGCAGTCCCTCCCCCTCCCTGCACGCTCACTGTTGATCAGATCTGTACGAGAGCTCAACTGAACTGAGAAATTAATGAATCTTTTCAGTAAGTGATTCAGTTCAGTTCGTTCACCCAAAATATTTGGTCTTTTGAATGAATCGTTCACGAACGACACAACACTATGAGTCAGATTTCTGCAACACCATGGATATCCGTAAGTAACTCATCTAACATTGTCTACGGAAATGTGTTGCAGAATGGTGAATTATTTTTTTTTTAATCTTTCCTTCGTTTTGTTTAGTATGCACAGTCGTCGCAGGTGGAATTGGTGCCGGTAAGACATCTGTGGAAGTCGACGTTGTCTATACATTGAAACCTGTAACACAATTTGCTTGTAAATAACATCGTCATCATTTTGTTATAGACTGGAGTTGCAGTGGCAGCGTGTGCTCTATGGTGGCCGAGCTGCAGTCAGCGGGTAGGCGGCCTGGAGCCTAATGTGCAGTCGATGCTTCGAAACAAACACACTGTAACATGTTTACATTACACAATTCTGAAATGACACAGAGTATGAACCTGACGTTTCATACTCTGTAGAATAGTATGGAATTAACAATTGTTCTCATGTCTTGTTTGGTTGGTGGTGCAGGGGGCATTGTGGCAGCTGCAGCGGCTAATCTCACCGTCTTCGAATCTCTAATCTCTAATCTCTACACAATAGCATATTTTTGAATCCTTGGTAATAGATGGGGATAGCGATTGTGTAATCTGTTGAACTGTGTAATGTCTGTTGAACTTGTTAAGTGAATTGAAGCCTTTTTTTGTTGCTTTGTGCCTCGGCCATCTAAACACAAGTCTATTAAATATTTGAGCATAAACATTTCTTTGCTCATAATCACTTTTATTCTGAAAATGTTTGCATGTAGACAATGTATGTTAAAAAATAAATAAATACTGAAGTTGTATTTTTACCACTGCATTTTGGAGTCATTTGCCTTAAGTCCACACTTGATGAATCCAAATACTGATTAAAAGGAATGTCGGATCTCATCCTGAAGGTATGTGGAGATTGTTGGTCTGCTAAGTCTCCTGCTGCCTATTTACATTGACCACTGGATGGCAGCATGATTTCAAGAATGACTAAATAATTTAAATTCGCAATAAATTAAAGTAACACAAGCATACTGTTTCATCAAAATGTCAACCACAAAATAGTTTATTTGAAGCACTTGGTTTGGAGAGCATCCAACAGTTAGTTACCTTTAAGGTTGATAAAAATGCCTTTGCATCATTGTACCATCATCACAATAGCAAATTCAGTCAAAAATCTAAAAAAAAAAAATATGGACGCCAGCAAAATACTAAGCCAACGTTCAAAACATCCATTTTCACAGTGACTGCTCTGAAACATTGTAAAGCATTACTAAAAGCATTTTTCCCCTCAGGGACAATCCAAATCTTTACACACTGTAGCTTAACAAAACTCCAACTGATAGTTTATTGCAATGGAAAAAACAAATAAGAACTCCAATATTTTATGCTGTTTATCGTGTTATGGCATAAATAGAAAATAAAATAATTCCAAGGAAAGGCTCTAGTAATAACTATTGTGACCTTTATGTTTCCCTGAATCCCATTGAGTCAGAAGACTAGCAGAAGTGCCTTTGTGACGAGGGAATTCTGACCGTTCCTCAAAGTGCTTGTAGGGCAGACATGATGCCTTTCCATTGGAAACTAAAGCTATTACCTCAGACTTGATGGGGCCATAGCATTTAAGTCATAGGAGTGCTTGTTAGATGCTATCTGATGAACACAATGCATACCAAATATATCGGTAAGCTATAGTCTAATTTTAGTCTAAATGATTCTTTGGCAAATGTGGTAAACTTATTTACTTTGAACTGTGAGTTTTAGTTATAACCAAAATCACATATGAAATGTACGCACATGTTGCCCTTTGTAATAAGTGCCAATAACAACTAAAATCCAAATAGCATAAACTGGGTTTGCTTCTCCCCACATCACAACCATGGTGACCTCAAGTCGAGAGGGTTCCTAACGTGTACCTCGGGCACAGACTACGCTCTGGAGATCTACAGGGGTAGTGTTTGGTGTCACTGATGGCTGAAGCAGCTGTACAAGAGACACTACGTTTATTTCAAAGGCAGTTGAGATGAAGCTTTTGGAAAACATTGAGTTCCTATAGCGACTGTTCCAGTCTGGCTTATTTAGTAAGGATAAACTAAGCTAAGTAATTAATTGAAAATCTTATGATGAAAATAATATTAGGAACTTCTTGGCTATAGCGAGGCTAGATCAGAGCTTCTATCTAGCCAACATGTTTGAAAATAGTTCTTCATAGTCAACCATTTTGTCCTTGACAATATCTCTTCTAAATGAATTCATAAAACTACACCAAAACAAAGTTAAACATAGAAAATCCATGATAACCTATGGCGATTTCCATCCATCACGTAATGATCTACACTCAGCTGTATCGCTGTGTCCATTCATTCAACACATACTTGTGTTCCTTTTTTAAGGCTGGCTCCTGTAGACACATGAACTTACCATGCAGATACACACATTCCACTTCAAGCAGGTCAATTGGACACAAGGAAAGATAAAGCGGACACTGAAGCATGTTAAAAAGTTGGCTATTGCCTCTTCTTCTCAGAGATGTGGCATCGTTCTGGAAGCCATGCCACTACGCCACTGTGTCTGGCTTTTCCGGCAAACTAAGCACAAAAGGAAACAGCACGCCTTTGGCCTCCAGCGGCGCTCGGAGCAGCTCCTCCACAAAATAAGCACTATCCTCCTCCACCACAAACCGCAGCGTCTGACTCCTGTTGACGCAGTAGATGCAATTCCCAATCACAGCACACCGGAACGGCGAGGCACTGCCCAGCCGCTGAGACGCGCAGTCGTGCCACATCTTCACAATGGCGTTGTACTTGAACACGTTGATGCCCTGCTCGCGGTTCACGTCGAATCGGTAAATGAAGCTCTTCAGGGCCACCATGTCGGAGGACCTCTTCCGGCTGCTGTTGTAGGGGCACTCCTGCCACTCATCCCGCTTGCTGTCATACTTAAGCAGGCGGTAGAAGAGCGAGCCCCCGGAGACGTACAGCTCTCCGCTGCACGTGGTGGCCTCGTGCGCCACGGCGAAGGCCCCCTTGGGCAGGGGCGCCACATCAGTCCAGCGGTCCGTGCGCGGGTCATATTTCTCCACAGTGAACAAGCATTCGCCTCCGATGGCGTAAAGGTGGCCGTCCATGGACACCAGCTTGAGCTGCGCGCGGGCCTGGTTCAGCGGGCGCACCTCCGTCCAGCGGTCGTTGACAGGGTTGTAGTAGAAGACCCGGTCTGACACTTTCCCTTTCTCCCCCGAGCCCTTGATCCCGCCGGCCACAAACAGGTAGTTGTACATGGTGCACATCCCACACCCCTTGGTGTTAATGTCCTCGGGCATGGCAGTCAGGGGCCGCCAGTCGTTGGCTGTTTCCTCAAAGTAGTACATCATGTGGTTTTCGTCGAATGACACCACCGACAGGGGGCTCTGCGGCCGGCTACCGCAGCGGCTGGGCGGCCTGCTCCCTGCCCGATCGAAGACATCGTGCACCTCGGCTACCATCAGGGTCTGCCTTCCCTCTGTCCTCTTCCTGAGGATGAGATCCCGCTCTGAGCCCGTCAGGCGCCCGTACACCGAGGGGTCCCGCAGGACCTGCAGGAAGTTGTCACTCATGAAGCAGTAGGCAGTCTCCTTGAGCTCCTGGAGACGCTGCTTCTTGGCGATGCTCAGAATCTCGTAGCAGTTCTCCGCGCTGATCTGCTGTGACATGGAGTCCATAGCCGCCTGGACGGCGCAGGGGACCTGGAGGATCTTGGCCCCCGTGATGACGTCCACCACGTTGTCCTTGCCGACGTGAATCTGAGAAGTGTAGATGTAGTCAATCAACACAGATAGCGTCTTGTAACTCAGCCCCTTGACTTTGAGGATGTCCCGTGAAAGCCTGGCCTTGAAGTAGTCACTCTTCTCAGCCAAGATCGATTTGTGAGCGTTAATTTTCCGCCCGCCGACTTCAATTACCAAATCGGGTTCCTTTGTAGCCAGGGTAGTTTCTGCTCCCTGCTCGCTGTCCAGGTGGCCGAGGCTCCCGCTGATCCTTGAACATCTACCCAATGGATCTTTGTCGGGCAGATGAGAAGCAGTGGACCCAGGGCTGGAAGTGCTAACCAGCCCCCCTAGCCCTGGCTGGTTGCCAGTGGTAATACAATGAGTGTCAGACACAGACTGCCCCTGGCCTGCGTTTCCTATCTCACACTGTCCCCTTTGAGAAGACTCTGCACTCTCTGGTGCACTACCACCTGCTTCCTCTCTGGCTCCAGGGTTCGGGAAGCACACAGAGGAATCCCCAGTGTGGGGAATATCTGCTTTGACGTCACCGTGGTTTTCACCATTGCCCATTTTACCATTGATGCCGTTGCGGTTTATGGTGTCCCTAATTTCCAGAGCTGCCTTATGGTTTGACATGTGGAGCTGATGGTCCTTAGTAACGCACAAGCTGTCCCCTGTCTGATAACGAAGGCTCATGTTTTTGTCATCCAATAGGTACTCGCTCTCCAATGTTGCCGGAGCATCTGAATTGACAGGCTGGTTGCACTGCAGGAATTCCCCAATCCGTGGGGCGTTGTTGTCCTTCACCAGCAGACCTGGACATGTTTTCGTATCCACGCCCGTGAAGGAGGCAAGGTCAGAGTTTACATTGTGAAGAATGACATCAGCCTCCACAATGAAGGTGTCTCCTCCAGGTCTCTGGCTCCCATTCATCTCGACCTTTTCACTGGTGCCAGGGATCAATGGATTGGCAAATCATGTTAGCTAGTGTAGCTTAATGATGGTATTTTCACCTATTTGAAGAGGACAGAGCAGAATAAAATACACAACGTGAGTGTAAAACGTCAGCACGACTTGGGGACAACCACTGGATGGCGCTGTATCTCTGATAATACGGAGTCTGAAACAGATCCAAATAGTACTTTTTACACACATAGTATAGCCAACGAACAATAATGTAGAGACATTTTAAATAACGTGTAAAACGTACAATAGCATTGCACCACACAGGCATTTTCAGTTGTCTCGACTTGGGGAGAGACGGAGGGCGCATGCGCATTGGGTGATGCGCTCCTCAGTGAGAGCGCGACAGCGACATCGGTCATTAATTCCCATGAATAAAAATATGACATAGGATGACCGCGTTTGAGAATTAAATGTGAACAACAAAACGTTTACTGTATCATTTTAAAAACGACAGGACATCATAGCGACATATAACCAAAGAGATATTTCCCCACTGTGTATTTCGACCTACTTGCGTTTCCTTGATGTCACAAATCAAGCAGATCCGTCGCAATGATAATAACACATCAAGTTGTTCGGCGGCATAGTGTCCGAGGAATGTGACTGATGGATCATATGCCTATTCATCGGATAATCCGGTGGAGGTTCAGTATGCGACACAACAGTAGTCGCTCGACGAGATCCATTTACATCCCGCTCAGACTGAGACGCAGAACAGACGACTACTTATAATCGCAGGTCACCCATCTGTGGAGCACCCTGTGAACGTCACCCCCGCAGTATTTTCCTTCTCCGATCACGTGTTGGAGGAGCCGTGGAGAACGGCAACCGCACACCAATGTCCAAATGTCTCTCCAATCTCCGCCCCTCGGCTCGTATAAGAAAAATAACGAGTCCAGGGTTAAGCCGCGCTGCTGCCCTGGACGTGTTTTGACGTGTACTGTTGACTACAAGCGTCAGTCGCGTATTGATTCAAACCACGCCCCCCCCCCCCCC
>OMOU01095453.1:0-17098 GCA_900312585.1 Malacocephalus occidentalis
GTCAGGGCGGACCGGGTGGAGAGGTGGTGCTGGTCAGGGTGGAGAGGAGGTGGAGGTGGTGGTCAGGGTGGAGAGGTGGAGGAGGTGGTGCTGGTCAGGGTGGAGGAGGTGCTGGTCAGGGTGGAGAGGTGGAGGAGGTGGTGCTGGTCAGGGTGGAGAGGTGGAGGTTCATTGTGTGTGTGTGTGTTATTGTGAGCTTGCGGTCCCATGACCCCTGGCCCCGCGCCCTCGGCCCCGGTCGACTGATAAGAGTTCCATCTCTGGGTGGCCTGGGTGGTCTGGGTGGCCATCCCATAATAGGTTAGGTGATAATTTGTAAGTGACCCGGGAGCCACTTAGCTCTGCCTCCATGAGAGAATGAGTCACATGCAAGGTGAGATGTGCCACATACTGTCAATAAATAACATCACATAATAACATAACATAAAAGCAATCCCCCAGAGTATTTCCTTTCCTAAATATATCGTACCTACAGTGTTATTCTATTAGGCACTTTGCCTCTATTAGGCAATTCTATTAGGTTATTCTATTGTTTTTATTATTATGTTGTTATTTGTGAGCAACCTCTGGCACCAGAATTCCCTTCGGGATTAATAAATATGAATCAATAAACCTTATCTCATCTTATATTTGGTCTGAAGGGTTTGCTGAATCAACTGAATCGTCCACCATGATTGGATAGGAGACAGTAGATTTGGCTTTATATATGCATTTGTTGTAATGCTATAATGAATATTGTTGAATAGGAAAGAATGCCAAAGAAGGATCCTGTGTGGCTCTATTGATAGCGGCTGGCACCACTGGGGGGGGGTTGGGGGGTGTCCAGGGTTATGGGCTCCACTCCCACTGGGCTGCATCCATCATGCATGCAGTCATGGCCTGCTAGACGTCATTTACTTATTGATTGTCGCTTCAAAGTAGTCTAGCGGCCAACTGATGTTTTGATTCCATTACTATTAACAATGGAATGGACTCACAGCAGTTGACAGGGCATGAGCCACAGGTGGTGCTAAGCTCCGACAGTGACTTCATTTCCCAGAATTCCTCCAGCAACTGAAGGTCAGAGAAGGGATGGAGATGGCGATCCTAAGACAGATATATGAAAAGGTGTGTCCATACATGTACCATGTGACCGATCTGACTGTGGTTGCCATTGACCCAAAGTGCCGAAAATACAGCAATATTTTAAACATACCTGTGGGTGCAACAGCGTTGGCAGGTTTTATGGTTGTGTTGGTGCTCTTCCAAGCCCAATCAGATGACATACCCCGAGCTCTGCTGCCTCCACACCCCCTTCCCCCCACCACCACCCAGCTCTGGTCCCCACCAGACACAGGCCATGGGTGGAACCTGGTCCCCATCCATCCTGGTAAATATTCTGCATAAGAGAGGACAAAGTGTAGGCGAATTATAGATCGAAAGCCTGGCTTATCTCAGAGTAGATTCCTGGCACGGCTCCTGAAAAGTCACATTATCTGGAGCGAGGATGTGGAGCTAAACTGGCAGATGGAGTGACCAGGGGTGGTGCTCTTGCCCTTGGAGGGCAGGGGCACCAGGACCTTATATATTTGATCTCTGCCACCCCGGCACGCTAGAAGCCACTCACTGTTCACCTGTGAGCCCGTGTCCCTGCTCGCCCCCTCTCTCAGTCTGACTTCACCTGGGCTCCACCTGGTCAACCTGTAAGTCTGCCTTCATCCCATTTCCATCTCGTTTTCAACGGGTCTTCGTTTAAGTCAGTTTTCAGCTGGTCTTAGTTTAAATTTGTCTTCAGCCGGTCTTTACCTGGTCTTAGATTAAATCTGTCTTCACCTGGTCTTAGTTTAAATCTGTCTTCAGCTGGTGCTCACCTGGTTTTAGTGCAAGTATGCCTTCAGCTGGTCTTTACCTGGTCTTATTTTAAATCTGTCTTCAGCTGGTCTTTGTGACTCGTACCAGGTAGCGACTCATACCAGGTAGCGACTCGTACCAAGTAGCGACTCGTACCAGGTAGTGACTAGTCTGTATTAGAAGACATGGAGGATTGGTTTGCTACTGCACCTGTGTCTTTGTATTGTGCACCTTTATATTATATCCTATTATATTATACTATATTATCTATATTTATTGTTAGTCACGGTTTGGTTGAACTGCAATAATATCAACCTTTGTGTTGTTCTCTACTATAGACACTCAGCGACGTCACAATCACTGACATTATTAATAGCCATTGGCTGAGTATACGATAAAGTACAAGAGTATTTATAGTTTCACTGTTTATAATAATGACACGAAGCCTCCCCTTTCCGCGCCTGTTACTTAGAATATTGATGAATGTTGTTGAAGAAGTGACCGCTCCGGCTGTCCACCGCGTTGTGTTGTGTTGTTGACATGCCCCTCGCCCTCCCTGCTCTCAGCATCCCCCCCTGCTGCAGGTGAACACTCGCTGAAAGCAGCCACCAGCTCTCGGTCGGAGGTGAAAAGGTAAAGTCAATGCACTTCCATTCCAAAGAGGAGCTTAGCTCTTCAATCGCTCCTACTAATCTGCTGTAATGGAATGATGATAAAAGCACAGCACCACACCAACTTATGAAACGTCATTAACTCTGGGGCTCCGGGGGCTCGTTATGGTGTTAGTCGTTAAACCTACGCGGTCACAACACTAAAGCTATCCCAGTGAGAGAGATAGCCGAGCTAGCTTCAGACCTGTAACTGCTGCAGTGCAGCATTTACCATAACGATATTCATTGTTGTTATATAGGGCGGAAGTAGGAGGTAGGAGCTGTTGTCTGGCAACCAAAAGGTTACTGGTTCGATCCCCGGGCTCCGCCTAGCCAAGTGTTGAGGTGTCCCTGAACGCAATCCATTTATACTGCACACAGAGGCAGGATCAAAGAACATTGTTCTGCCCAATGCTACATTGCACATAGAGATACAGAGGGTCAAACTGGTGTGACTGGTCGGTTGCGGCCGGCGACACCTAAAGATACGAGGCGGGGTTAAAGAGCTCTGACCTCCGTACCGCAGCATACAGCGCAGCCATGGGAGATGCACAGATGGCCGCGTTCGGGGTGGCCTCCTCGTACCTGCGCAAGTCGGACCGGGATCGGATGGAGGCGTCCACGCGACCCTTCGACATGAAGAAGGAGTGCTTCGTCCCCGACGCGGTGGAGGAGTTCGTCAAGGCGTCCGTCCTCAGCCGGGACGGGGGGACGGCCACTGTGGAGACCCAGCACGGCAAGGTCAGTGGGGCAGTCACGGCAAGGTCAGAGGGGCGGTCACCTCTCCTGATGGGCGTCTAGTAAAAACGGTGTCTGTGGGAAACAGATTTGACGCATTTGTCTGTCATCATTCAAGCAACCTAGCAATCATGAAACTTCTTCGATTAACCTTGCAATTACAAATGTTTTAATTCATATTCTTATATGTATGTGCCACAGCGATATATTGCTGTCTCTCTTCTGACAAATGTACTTCTTGGAAGCCACTTTGGGTAAAAGCCAAGTGCCCTAAATGTAAATGTAATTCAAAATGTGACTATGTTTGGGCAAAGCGAAAGTGTCAATAACGATACTAAGAAAAAGTTAGTAGCTAGCTATGCTAAATGATTAGGGTCTGGCGGCACATGCTGGAGTAAATCCTCCTAATTTATGGAGACATCAGATACTGCTTAACGAGGCTCAGAGTCTGCCCGATTCTGAAATACTACCATGTTACATGCACCCGCATACACCCCAGAGCTTGTTAATCCCAGTGAGAATCTGTGATTGCTCGAGGGGAATTCTTAAGTGAGTGTAAAAACCGTGGCACGCAGGAGCCTGGATATAGGTGCAATGGAAGCAACTCTGGTCTGCGCATGGCAAGATGACACAACACGGTCAGTCATCGGGACAGATATGATTGAACGTCGCTTTTTATTCAACATATTCTTCCAATGTATTTCCACGTAACTATACTGTATATCAAGCCGGATCCATTTCTTTCGTACCTTTAGTACCTTCTGTAGTACCTGCACAATTTCTAATGACGATGATGACGACATAATGCTGTCTTCATTCTCCCCCACCACCCCAGACTTTAACAGTCAAAGAGGTGGACCTTCTGCAACAGAACCCGCCCAAGTTCGATAAGATCGAGGACATGGCCATGCTGACTTTCCTCCACGAGCCCGCCGTGCTGTTTAACCTCAAAGAGCGCTACGCAGCGTGGATGATCTACGTGAGCCCTCCATTCACGAATCACACTTTGCTTGTTTTGTTTCCACATTGGAGGTGTGTCATCGGTAACTCCGTACATTTTGAGAGCATCCTCTCTAAATCCCCCTCAGACGTACTCTGGGCTGTTCTGCGTGACGGTCAACCCCTACAAGTGGCTGCCGGTCTACAACCAGGAAGTGGTGGTGGCCTACAGAGGGAAGAAGAGGAGCGAAGCTCCACCTCACATCTTCTCCATCTCTGACAACGCCTACCAGTACATGCTGTCAGGTGAAGTATGAGCACTGTGGCCATCATTCCCGTCAAATGTATAACAAGCTTAACACCGCGATGAACTATGTGCATATTTCTTTTCATTCCAGACAGAGAAAACCAGTCAATTCTGATCACGTACGTAAGCCTAGACGATTCATTAATAAACCATTGTTGCTTGTTTTATGCCGATTAGTCCTCCATTCCATCCAATGTACGCTATTCATAATACAATTCGACGACTGTGTTTCTAGTGGAGAGTCTGGTGCAGGAAAGACCGTCAACACAAAGCGTGTGATCCAGTACTTTGCCAGCATCGCCGCTGCAGGCGGCAAAAAGGACAACGCCAAGGAGGTCACTTCCTGTGTATTTGTCTTTAGTTCAGTTGCTTTTGTTTTCATCCTCATTTGAATTTTGAAAAGGAACAAAACTCTTTGTCGCAGGGCACCTTGGAGGATCAAATCATCCAAGCTAACCCTGCTCTGGAGGCCTTTGGAAATGCTAAAACCATCAGGAATGACAACTCCTCCAGATTCGTATGTGTTTTTCATATCTGTATGAGATCATTTGGTTGTCAGCTGACAATCTACATGCACAACAATGACAAACTATTTGGAAAATATCCATTCAGGGCAAATTCATCCGAATCCATTTCGACACGAGAGGGAAACTGGCCTCTGCCGATATTGAAACATGTAAGACCAAAAATCGAATTTTTCAATTCAGCTCGTGCTGGTTGAGGGACTGACTCATCACTCATTACCCCCTAAATCACATTCTTGCCAGACCTTCTGGAGAAGTCCCGAGTGACCTTCCAGCTCAAGGCTGAGAGAGATTACCACATCTTCTACCAGATTCTGTCTCAGAAGAAGCCGGAACTTCTGGGTGAGTCTGTCTGACCGGTTTTGGCCCATTCATCAAGGACTCCTTTTATACAACCAGGTGTGCATGATTAGCGATTCTGAGCGGTTTCAAAAAACGCTTTCATCTCCGGTTTTTGATATCACAAGTGGGAGCGTCCACCCAGATGTACGGTGGATAGATCAGCCTACCAGTTGCTACAGTCCACTGGGTAGGCTGATCTATCCAGCATACTTCTAGGTGGACACTCCCACTTGTGATATCCAAAAAAACGTAAATGACGGCGGTTTATGAAACCGCGTGGAATGGCTAACCACGTACACACCTGGTGAGATCCTGTATGTCTCCTTTAAACAATTGAAATCTCTGACCGGAGCAGGTTAAGCATTGAGATTGAGCACAGCACTATTAGTGTTCTGAACATCCCAACGGCTGCCTTCCCAACCCTGTCTCTGCCCTCTAGAGATGCTCCTGGTCAGCAACAACCCGTACGACTACGCCTTCATCTCCCAGGGAGAAACCCAAGTGGCGTCCATCGACGACGCAGATGAACTGATGGCAACAGATGTGAGTCATGTTGTTGTTTTCATTTCACCCTCTGGGGGGCGTTTAAGAACAAGTATAGCTGTAACAGGAGAACATGGCCTGGATTATAGTGTAGATGTCAATACTTCACTTGGCACAGCTTTAAAAAAATTATTCAGATTCAGAGAATCACTGCTTTTTGTTTGACTTCTGCTTGATCTGTCCCGGTAGAATGCCTTTGATGTGCTGGGTTTCACTCAAGAAGAGAAGAACTCTGTGTACAAGCTGACAGGGGCTATCATGCACCATGGCAACATGAGGTTCAAGCAGAAGCAGCGGGAGGAGCAGGCAGAGGCTGAAGGCACTGAGGGTGAAGACATGTTCCGTTCCTTTTTTATTCATTCATTCATTCTTTCATCACAAATAAGTGATTTTTTTTCACACTATTAATATTGTCCCATAAAGTTGCTGACAAAGTCTCGTATCTGATGGGCCTGAACTCTGCCGACCTCATCAAGTGTTTGTGTCACCCAAGAGTGAAAGTAGGAAACGAGTGGGTGACCAAAGGACAAAATGTCGACCAGGTGAGTTGGCTGGACATTATCATAAAAAATGCGCTCCGATTATGCCCGAGCCCAACTCAGCACACATTTACAAATGTACTACAGGTTTTTTGATATGAAATAACTATGTATGATTTTCCCGCAGGTCTCCTACGCTGTGGGAGCTTTGTCCAAAGCAGTGTATGAGAAGATGTTCCTGTGGATGGTGGTGAGAATCAACCAGTCGCTGGAGACCAGGCAGCCTCGCCAGTACTTCATTGGCGTGCTGGACATCGCTGGATTCGAGATCTTTGAAGTGAGTGATGGACTGTGTATCACATCCTCGGTCAATGGTTCACCAGCAGCAATTATCAGTGAGTGTGTAAACGTGTTCTTTTCTTCTGGCAGTTCAACACCTTCGAGCAGCTCTGCATCAACTTCACCAATGAGAAACTGCAACAGTTCTTCAACCACCACATGTTTGTGCTGGAGCAAGAGGAGTACAAGAAAGAGGGCATTGAATGGACTTTCATTGACTTTGGTATGGACTTGCAGGCCTGCATTGACCTGATTGAAAAGGTAAGACATTGGTGAAGTTATCCACAATACATAGGCTATACCGTATACAGGCATTAAGTTGGACATGAAGTCCTAAATAAATACTGTATTTGAATCACCTCAGCCCATGGGCATCATGTCCATCCTTGAAGAGGAGTGCATGTTCCCCAAGGCCAGTGATGCCACGTTCAAGGCCAAGCTATATGACAACCACCTGGGCAAATCCAACAACTTCCAGAAGCCCAGGATTGTCAAGGGGAAACCAGAGGCCCATTTTGCACTTGGTCACTATGCTGGTATCGTTGACTACAACATCTGCAACTGGCTGGTGAAGAACAAGGATCCTCTCAATGAGACCGTTGTGGGACTTTACCAGAAGTCCGCCCTAAAGCTACTTTCTATTCTTTTTATTGGCTACGCTGGGGCAGACTCAGGTAACCAGCAGTAATCATCTTCCTCTACTTAATTTACTCACTGACCATCAGATACCAACATAGAATAGTGGATATTGTGGAAAATTGAGAGAGCATGTTTTGTCTTGACAGTTATGGCTGAAGGAAAAAAGGAGAAAAAGAAGAAAGGGTCATCTTTCCAAACAGTGTCGGCTCTTCATAGGGTATTAAGTGACATTTATGTTACTTGTTAGTCAACTAAAGTATTAACGGCTATTAATTACAATATACATGTATACTAGAAATAAATACGTCCATATATTGTTTAGGTTGTCGTTAACCTTGTCATTAACCTTGATGACATAACAGGAGAACCTGAACAAGCTGATGACCAACCTGAGGTCTACCCACCCTCACTTTGTGCGCTGCATCATCCCCAATGAGAGCAAGACTCCAGGGGCCATGGAGAACCCTCTGGTCATGCACCAGCTACGCTGTAACGGTGTGCTGGAGGGCATCAGGATCTGCAGGAAGGGCTTCCCCAACAGGATCCTGTATGGGGATTTCAAACAGAGGTAATATCTTCATTGTAATGGGATACAGCCTATGAGTAGATTTGTGATGTTGATCATTTTAAATATGTCAATTTTAGATACCGCATTCTGAACCCTGCTGCCATCCCTGAGGGACAGTTCATCGACAGCAGGAAGGGAGCCGAGAAGCTATTGGGCTCTCTGGATATTGATCATAATCAATACAAGTTTGGACACACCAAGGTAAGGTTTGAACAAAACACAGTGTTGTGAAAACATCTGGGAAGTAGTTTTCCAAGGGCCATGTTGGCAAAAACTATACGAAAAACCTGAATATATGTATATTATTATGTATCGTGATAACAATAAGTAAGAGCCTATAATTTATTATCTAAACATGATTACATGGATCTTCGTAGGTGTTCTTCAAGGCCGGTCTGCTGGGTCAGCTGGAGGAGATGAGAGATGAGCGTCTGTCCAAGATCATCACTGGGATACAGGCCAGATCCCGTGGTCTTTTGTCTCGAATTGAGTACCAGAAGATTGTGGAGCGCAGGTATCCATACGTTCATGTTTCTATAGATACAAGAGCAAAGTAAATGTGGAGGTACGTACATTTATCATCATTATTTCCTCTGCAGAGATGCACTACTGGTAATCCAGTGGAACATCCGTGCCTTCATGGGAGTCAAGAACTGGCCCTGGATGAAGTTATACTTCAAGATCAAACCTCTTCTGAGATCGGCCGAGGCTGAGAAAGAGATGGCCAACATGAAGGAAGAATTCCTGAAGTTGAAGGAGGCTTACGCAAAGTCAGAGAGTCGCAGGAAGGAACTAGAGGAGAAAATGGTCTCCCTTCTCCAAGAGAAGAATGACCTGCAGCTCCAAGTCCAATCTGTGAGAATGTTTTGTATGATTGTGTGCAACCTGTGTTTTTACAAAATATAATTTAAGAATGACACTGCTCCATTTTCTTCCGGTAGGAGCAAGACAACCTCTGTGATGCAGAAGAACGATGTGAGGGTCTGATCAAAAGCAAGATCCAACTGGAAGCCAAATCCAAGGAGCTTTCCGAGAGACTGGAGGATGAGGAGGAGATCAACGCTGAGCTTACTGCGAAGAAGAGGAAGCTGGAAGATGAGTGCTCCGAGTTGAAGAAGGATATCGATGACCTGGAGCTGACGCTGGCAAAGGTGGAGAAAGAGAAGCATGCCACTGAGAACAAGGTAGGACAAATCCTCTGACAATCCTGAGAACCATAGATGCAATATTTCCAATAATTCTGTCAAAACATTAACATATCAATGTCACATTATAGGTGAAGAATCTTGTTGAGGAAATGGCTTGTCTGGATGAAATCATTGCCAAGCTGACCAAGGAGAAGAAAGCCCTACAGGAGGCTCATCAGCAAACCCTGGACGACCTGCAGAGTGAAGAAGACAAAGTCAACACTCTGACCAAGGCCAAAGCCAAGCTGGAACAGCAAGTGGATGACGTGAGAGTCACATTAAAAATATCATATATCATATCATAAAAATGTGATTCAAAATATGAATTCAAACTCATCATATCAAACATTAAGATGAACTTTACTTCACCCATTTATAGCTTGAGGGCTCTCTTGAGCAAGAGAAGAAGGTTCGAATGGACCTGGAAAGAGCCAAGAGAAAGCTGGAGGGAGATCTAAAGTTGTCCCAGGAGTGTGTGATGGACCTGGAGAATGACAAGCAACAGCTGGAGGAGCGCCTGAAAAAGTACAATTTGACAAACGCAAGGCATTTCCTTTCAACAGTAAACAGATTCCACATTCTTACATAACTTGAAATGAACACTTTTTCCAGGAAAGACTTTGAAGTCAGTCAACTAAACAGCAGAATTGAAGATGAGCAAGCCATAGTGATACAGCTCCAGAAAAAATTGAAGGAGTTGCAGGTAGAACATAAACCATCATCTTATCATTAAATGATCTTCATCATCAAGTCAAACCTGTATTTAAGTTTTGTGCAATGGCATATATAATAACATTTTAGGCTCGTGTAGAAGAACTGGAAGAGGAGCTTGAGGCAGAACGAGCCGCCCGAGCCAAGGTGGAGAAACAGAGAGCAGACTTGGCCAGAGAGCTGGAGGAGATCAGTGAGAGGCTGGAGGAGGCTGGTGGAGCAACATCTGCCCAGATTGAGATGAACAAGAAGCGAGAGGCTGAGTTCCAGAAGCTCCGCAGAGACCTTGAAGAGGCCACTCTGCAGCACGAGTCCACCGCCGCCACACTCAGGAAGAAGCAAGCTGACAGTGTAGCCGACCTCGGGGAGCAGATTGACAACCTGCAGAGAGTCAAGCAGAAACTGGAGAAGGAGAAGAGCGAGCTCAGACTGGAGCTGGACGATGTGGTCTCCAACATGGAACACATTGTGAAGACAAAGGTTTGTCATTCATTTGTTTCGCTCTGTTTGCCAAGATCAAACAGACAACCCATGAATACATATTTAACTTGGGGTACACTGTGACACATTTCAGACAAATCTAGAGAAAAACTGCAGGACCTTGGAAGATCAAATGAGTGAATACAAGACTAAATATGAAGAGGGTCAACGTTGCATCAATGACTTCAACATGCAAAAGGCAAAACTGCAGACAGAAAATGGTACATCCTCTTTTGCTCTTTGGTCAAGCTAAAGGATATAACAATGCATCGGTTTCATCTTGTATTAAACTGTGAAACACTAAAACCATTTTTTTCTATGCTAACCAAAACACAAGGTGAGCTCTCGAGGCAGATGGAAGACAAGGACTCCCTGGTGTCTCAGCTGACAAGAGGAAAAATGTCCTACACTCAGCAGATTGAGGACCTCAAAAGACAACTGGAAGAGGAGACAAAAGTATGTTCTAGGGCTTATATTGATATTTCCTTTCAAGGCACTGTAAACAACTGGCTGTGGATGAATTGCAACCAATCTGTAATACAATAATCCTGTGATTGCATTTTCTGTCAGGCCAAGAATGCATTAGCCCATGCGGTGCAGTCTTCCCGCCATGACTGTGACCTGCTGAGGGAGCAGTATGAGGAGGAGCAGGAGGCCAAGGCTGAGCTCCAGCGCAGCATGTCCAAGGCAAACTCTGAGGTGGCTCAGTGGAGAACCAAGTATGAAACTGATGCCATCCAGAGGACTGAGGAACTGGAGGAGGCCAAGTAAGAAAAAAATGGACGCTAACAAGGCTTGCCTAATCTCTCATTTCCAGAAACAAACATTTAATTTCGTCCTGCAGATCAGCTTTTTGTTTGTGTTATGCTGCTTTTAAAATGTAAGACGAACAAAAAGTTTGTCTGTTAGATGACTGAGCAACTATTTGTACTAAACCACAGCGCTACCAATACTTAACCAAAGGAGCAATGGAAACATCAAAGATCAACAATCATTTGATTGTCTGGTTTCTAAAGGAAGAAGCTGGCTCAGCGTCTTCAGGATGCTGAGGAGGCTGTGGAGGCAGTCAATGCTAAATGTTCCTCCCTGGAGAAGACCAAACACAGGCTGCAGAATGAGATTGAGGATCTCATGGTGGATGTGGAGAGGTCTAATGCTGCTGCTGCCGCTCTGGACAAGAAGCAGAGAAACTTTGATAAGGCAAGGCAGTACTTGCACAGAAAAAGATGTAGTCACAAATCACATGTAGCTAACAGAAAACCATAAAACATTTTATTGAGGTGAAGGAATTACTTAAATAACACCAAGTTAGCGTTTCAGTTTATGCTTTTTTTGCAATGGGACTTGATTAGGGATCTTAAAAATCTTGAAGACCTCATCATAAAAATGCATTGCATATGCATTTGTAAATGTAGGTCTTGTCCGAGTGGAAGCAGAAGTATGAGGAGTCTCAGTGTGAGCTGGAGAGTTCCCAGAAGGAGGCGAGGTGTCTGAGTACTGAGCTCTTCAAACTGAAGAACTCCTACGAGGAATCTCTGGATCATCTGGAGACCCTCAAGAGAGAGAACAAGAACCTCCAGGGTAGGGTTTTAATTCTCATTTTGCATTGCAATTCACAATGCTAATGTAATTATTAATTTGGTGTTGTTTGGTCATTAAAACCAGAGGAAATCTCGGACCTTACTGAACAACTGGGAGAGGGATCAAAGAGCATCCATGAACTGGAGAAACTGAGGAAACAGCTGGAACAGGAGAAGGGCGAGATCCAATCTGCTCTGGAGGAAGCAGAGGTAATGTATACAGATATACGCAATACTGTGATGTTATGTATGTTAAGCGTTAAGTATTGTGTCATTAGAACATATTCTCTGTTTAGGCCTCATTGGAGCATGAAGAGGGCAAAATTCTAAGAGCCCAGCTGGAGTTCAATCAAGTTAAAGCTGAAATTGAAAGGAAGTTGGCTGAGAAGGACGAGGAGATGGAGCAGTCCAAGAGGAACCTGCAGAGGAATATAGACACCCTGCAGAGCTCTCTGGAAGCAGAGTGCCGGAGCAGGAACGAGGCCCTCCGCTTGAAGAAGAAGATGGAGGGCGACCTGAATGAGATGGAGATCCAGCTCAGCCAGGCCAACCGGCAAGCGTCTGAAGCCCAGAAGCAGCTCAAGTCTGTCCATGCTCATCTCAAAGATTCTCAAATCCAGCTGGACGAGTCTCTTCGGGCCAATGATGATCTTAAGGAGAACATTGCCATTGTTGAGAGGCGTAACAACCTGATGCAGGCTGAACTGGAGGAGCTGAGGGCTGCTCTGGAACAAACTGAAAGAGGTCGCAAACTTGCTGAGCAAGAGCTGCTAGATGTCAGTGAGCGAGTGCAGTTACTGCATTCACAGGTAAGATACAGTCATTGTACATTCATGTATATTGATGCTCGCAGTTACAATACAGTTTGCAGCTGTCATTTACCCTCATATTTTCAAAATGTTCAGAACACAAGCCTGATAAACCAGAAGAAGAAGCTGGAGGCTGATACGTCCCAGCTTCAGTCAGAGGTGGAGGAGGCTGTGCAAGAGTGCAGGAATGCTGAGGAGAAGGCCAAGAAGGCCATTACTGATGCTGCCATGATGGCAGAGGAGCTGAAGAAGGAGCAGGACACCAGTGCTCACCTGGAGCGCATGAAGAAGAACATGGAGCAGACCATCAAGGACCTGCAGCACCGCCTGGATGAGGCTGAGCAGATCGCCATGAAGGGGGGCAAGAAGCAGGTTCAGAAGCTGGAGGCCAGGGTGAGTCCTGAATAGCATGAATAGCAACAACACATGTTGAGCCTGAATTTCAAACCCACTGGGAACAGTAACACCTGCATCATTCCTGCCTCCTGCTCCTAAGTGGTCAGGAAAGGTTTAACACTAGGTTTAACCTTTCCTTTATATAAACCTTATATATAGTTATCATCAGCTGGTGGTTGTGTTTAAGCACAAGTTTAAGCTAGACATATTCAATACCTTACCTATAAAAGTATTTGTTTAATGAATGGTTTACCGGTATTTGCTGGGTATTCTCAGGTACGGGAGCTGGAGAATGAGGTGGAATCAGAGCAAAAGAAGAGCAGTGAAGCAGTGAAGGGAATCCGCAAATACGAGAGACGAATCAAAGAGCTAACATATCAGGTGCTTTATCCCTTTACTTTTACAAAAGCTAATCAAAACATACCTGTAACAAGTGACTCTTCTTGGAAGTGGAAGTGACCCTATGAGTGGATCATGTATGCCAATGCCAGTACAATAGAGAAGCAATATGTTCACACACTTCTATACATTCCAGACTGAGGAGGATCGCAAGAATGTCACCCGTCTCCAAGACCTTGTGGACAAGCTGCAGCTGAAGGTCAAAGCCTACAAGAGGACATCTGAGGAGGCTGTAAGTCTGAACCCCTTCAACGCCACTGTACCAATAACAGCGTTTAGTGTGTAGCAGATGCTGCCAGACCCTCTGTGTGCTTTGTTTTTCTGTGGAATTCTGCTCTACATCTCCATTTCAAAGTGAATCCTGATAGTCAATGATCACGGGTACATGGCTCAGTCTAGACTACTGGACCGCAAGGTTCCAGCTATAAACTATAAATGTCTGTAAGTGTTTGTAATGAAGCTGGTTTGCCTGAGCTTCCATTCAACACTGCGTGGACACAGGAGGAGCAGGCCAACACCCACCTGGGCAAGTTCCGTAAGCTGCAGCATGAGCTGGACGAGGCCGAGGAGAGAGCGGACATCGCTGAGTCTCAGGTCAACAAGCTGAGGGCCAAGAGTCGCGACGTGGGATCCAAGGTCAGTGGTGGTGATGTTGACGATGATGACGATGATCATGATAACAAAAAAAATAATAATAATAGCCAGGGTTCCCACGCCTTCTCAAACTTCAAATTCAAGGACTTTTCAAAGACAATTCCCTCAATCTCAAGGACCAAATAGGGCATCATTTGAGACACTGATCAAGGTTAATTACTGTTACAAGAAATTACAAGAATCTTTACAATGAGAAACTAGCAGGCTTTGCAGAAGTTCACAGACAACAATTCTAAAGAGATAGAGGTTTGGATGTGTGAACCCTATTGTGCTTGAGTAGGGTAGCACAAATTCAAGCACTTTCAGTTACTATTTTCAAAAACTTTCAATACCTTGATTTTCAAAGATTTCAAGGACCTGTGCAAACTCTGAATGACAATATAAAAATAATGATAATAATAATTATGATAGAAAACAGCAACAGCAATATAAATGCAATTATTAGCCATAAAACATTATTTTACGACTATATTGTAATAATAATGCACTTTTGATTTGGAGAGAAACATTTTAGCAGTGACAGTGAAGTCCGCAGTCATTGTTTACACCTATCCTATAATGTTTACAGAACTTTTAAACTGTGATTAAGGAAACCAGAAATACATCAGGGCAGATGTTTTAAAATGTTTTATTTAAAATAAAAAATTGGTTATTTGTTAATTATCAAAAATTAAAATCACCAACAACAGCCTTGAATATTTGTTAAGCAAAATTAATCTGGATTTCAGTGTATTCATTTCAGTCTTGCTGTCAAATTTGATTTAGTGCCCTGCCCACAGTTATGATTGTACCTACAAGTGCACACACAATATCTTCATTAAATGATCAGTCAATTATGAACAATAACGCCAGTTAGCTATCCGCAATATGCGTATATAATTGAATGGATGAGTGGACTCAAGCATGCAGCGCAGTGATGTTAATTAGTATGGCAGAAATGAAACATCAACAAATGTCAACATTCATTTACATTGAATGCCTCTCTCTCTCTCTCTGTGTATCTCTCTCTCTCTGTGTATCTCTCTTTCTCTCTCTCTCTGTGTGCATCTCTTTCTCTGACCCCATCTTAATGTCTACTCTCTTACCACCAGAGGGGGCTGGACGAGGAGTGAGAGGACCCAACAGCTATCGTGGACCGTCCGGGCCTGCAATGTGTTTCTGTAGAATAAAGCAAAAGTGCATTCTAATATAAGAACGTGCCCAGTCGTTATTTCATGCCTCTGGTCACCTTTATTAATCAGCAACAGGTCAAAGGTCCAGCAAATGGTGTAGCGAGCGTGGTGTAGCGAGGAGAACACAATGACACAGTTTGGGTCATTTGTCTTGAAGACCTATAGTCTTGGGCACGGTGTTGTCTACATTGTAGTCATGACAACCCAGTGGACCACTCCTGCCACCTTTTTTGGTCATGCAACATAGTGATCCTAAACCCAGCATTGAAGCAATGCTAATTGTCAAATGGGAAGAGCTGTATGTTGTAAAAGCAGAACAAAATGTCACAAATGAGTTTTAAATGTTTAGACATCAACATGGGAAAGTGAGAAGGAAATAGGACTTAAGTCAGGGACAGAAAGTGCTCAAACCAGAGAGTGTGGGATATACGTCTTACAAACTTTATACAATTTTAAAAAATATTAAATTATGTTATGTTCAATATGTCATTACATTTTGGCCATACACAGCAAATGCAGAACAGTCAAGATTTTGGATGAATCTAAAGGAACATTTGTTGTATTGTGTCGTATTGTTTTCTTTAATCCAAATTTGTAAAGATTTGTAAACAAAACACCAACACAAATTTGACACGTAGAATACAAATATTAAGAAGCAATAAAGGAATACAAAAAGAGTTAGCTTGTAAGTAAGACATGATTTAATAAGATAAAGTTGCAGGTTTAAAATCCCAGGCTAATAACAACACATTGCAACAAGGTCAAAGAGTAGCCATCACATTCTGTGGCCTGTGTATGTGGTGGCTGGCTGGGTGAAGCAGCCTCACCTGAGGCCCGAGTCTCATGCCAATTAGGCCCTGGAGCTGCACACAATTCTCAGCTGACAACCAAGGAGGCACACATCAGGTTAAACCAGCCATCACCACACACACACACACACTCAGGGTGAGAGCTACAACTCTGGACACAATATCTTGCCAATTCTCCAATAGGCTGGTTTCAACAGAAAAGTGGAACCCACCGAGGTGGTGTGTGGCAAGGTTTCATGCCACACAACAATTCCAAAAAACATTTTTATTTTGACAAAGAAATGTCACCAAAAACAAAATCACGACAAAATACATGTTCACGTATTGTGAGTCCAACAATAGTGAAGGGAAAAACTGCGCGGGCTGCAATCATAACATTTAAAAGTTAGACGTAGAAAGAGGTTGAAAGCTCCTATTTTTCTAATGAAGTCTTTAAAATGTCTGCCTACTTACATTCATCAGCTGCAGGAGAGCAGAGGCTTCTGTTTGTGCCACCAACACCTGCTGGGAGCGCTGGGCATATATAGTGCAAGCCCAAGACTTCCTGGGTGCTGTCAGCTCTTCTCCCTGCGCTGTTCCCTTGCATACCTGTGGAGGAAGAGCACAGACACATTGCATTGTTTAAAGCGACAAGCCTACATTTGGATTCAAGCATTAACCGAGGAAACAAAACCCAATCCGTTCAGCCCCGCCCCGCCCCTCGTTATTCTGATCCGTGTTTAAGGGAGCAACCCAATCCCATAATGATTATGGTTGAGCTCCGAGTGGTCCTCTGACTCAACCCTCCTGACATTGACAGGAGCGCCTAGAACCCCCTCGGTTTTTATCGTCCCACCACAGCATACGCAGGTGACACCGCGCCTGTCGCTTCCGTCCGTCAGCGGCAGGGCGGCAGCTGCCCGAGTCATCTCAGCGAGTTCACAAGAGGAGCGAACGAGGACAGAACGCCAGACTATGATGTCCACACATGGAGGGGGGTGGAGGGGGGGGGGGGGGATGGAAC
>OMOU01095457.1:2752-22907 GCA_900312585.1 Malacocephalus occidentalis
TGGGGGGGGGGGGGCATGGGAGTTTGCCTATTTGCCTACATGTGCTTTGTGGACTTCCTGTGGGGGGTACTGCTGGAGTGTGGGGTACTGGGGCCATTGGTATGTGACATTTGGTCCTTGTACAAACAAAGTGAGAGCTGTGTCTATATTCTCGGCACAAAGTCAAGCACGTTCTCAGTGTGTTTTGGACTCCGCCAAGGTTGCCCCTTGTAACCAATCCAGTTTGTGATTTTCATGGACAGAATCTCGCGGCGCAGCCGAAGTGAGGAGAGTGTCCAGTTTGGGTCGGAGGCCATGGTTCTCTGCCTGAAAACAGTGGAGTGCTCCCTCCGGGTTGGGAGTGAGTTGCTGCCTCAAGCAAAGGAGTTCAACATTCTCGGGGTCTTGTTCACGAGTGAGAGCAAAATGGAGCGGGAGATGGACAGACAGATTGGTGCAGCATCTGCAGTAATGCGGGCGCTGTACCAGTCCGTTGTGGTGTCGCCTTCCGGCTCAGCTCTCGATTTACCGGTCCATCTACGTTCCAACCCTCACCTATGGTCACGAGCTGTGGGTAGTGACCGAAAGAACGAGATTGCGGATACAAGCGGCCAAAATGACTTTCCTCCGCAGGGTGGCTGTGAGGCTCCCCCTCGCAAATATAGAACGTTCAGTATTTTTTACATTTTACCAGCTTTTTATTGCAAGGGGTTCACTTACACTTTAATTTACATAGCCCATTGATATTGTGCGGTTTCCGGTTTTACCAGTACGATGCAATTTTATACCTGTTTAGTTTATGCCAACAGACTACCGGTATTTGTCATTAGGAGACATTCTGGCCAATTAAAACATTGTATATTTGCTGAATTCAGCAACTTGTGTCGATGCTAAACTTGTCTTGTGTTAGGGATGTTTGCAATTAGTCGATTGCTGCGCTTTACCCCAGTCAGTAACTGCAATCATGTCAGGTTCGCTGCAGTTCGCGATCACTTCATGACTTAATCCATCCATCCAGAATAATACCCATGTATGTATGAACGAGCCTTTGCTCCTACTGAAGGCTTGAACTCTGCTGCGTACACGTCAGCTAGCTGTCTTAGTCGCTCTGGAGCAGCATTGTTGAAATGTCAATCTATTCAGTTAGTTTCACAGTAAAGAAACCATGATCATCGGGATTATATTTACTATATTACTATATAACTTCCTTTACTGAATTTTAGCGAAACCAAAGAAGCTCACTCAGTAGGCGGATACATAAAATGAATTCTTGTTATTGCGTCTATTGACAGATTTTTTTAGAATGAAAGTTTAAATCGAAATAATCAAAGCTTGACTACCATATTTTCCAGACTAGAAGTCATGTTTTTTTAAGTTGTGGCCTATGACTATTCCAAAGCGACTTGTACGTGTATTTTTGTCTGACTGCGTTTCAACTACGGACAAGAGATAGCACTGTATACAATAATTTCAAATGACTTTAAAAAAGGTTTACATACATACAACCTAAAAGTAAGACATAAATCTAAATAATAAATAATACATGAACCCTTAAGCCTTCCGTTTTCCTGGAAGGCGCTAGTCTCCGTGCTTTGTTTAGTATGATAGCCACGTTAGCTCCTTAGCTCCAATACATGTGTATACATGTATCTACTATTTTATTCATATATTCCACTACTAAACTTAAGCCGGGATTTGATGGGATTTCCAAATTAAATGCTTCACCTTTGGTGCCAAATAACCGCTTAAACAGTGTTCTAGCACAAATGGGTGCTAGAAATCTGAAAAGTACCCAAATGCTGGATCTAATAAAAATGGTCAAAATCGGAACAAAATTAGTTTCCATTATGGCACCCTCTGATGGGAAGAAAATCGATATGCAGTATGATAGTGTTTGACGAATTAGGAAACTGATGTTACACCGGCCCAATCCTACTTCACTCTCCTGGTCTCCCCGTTCGCGGTCCCAACTAATTCTTGATGTGAAACTAACTTTAATGGAAGATGAGCAAGAGCTATTTACACCTGGACTAATTATATCTCTGAACATTACAAAGTCCAGCAATTGTGTGTCTGCATATTTTCAACAATGTGAAGCAAAGCAAGGATTGCTTGAGACCTAGACAATGTAACACCGATGTCCGCTGGGGCTGGACCGCCAGGCTGTTTCTTTGCCGTTTCTGCACTGTTGTTTTTTAGTGGAAAATGTCTGTAATTTTTACTGCTTGCCAACTGTATAACAGGTACAATGACAGAAGGGTCATTAATGTATTTACAATGTATTTCTGATCACACAAACACACCTCACATCAATGTGATGTTTATAGGGCTAGTCCAAAAACATCATTTCAACTGCTAGTTTTTCTTTTTCAATTCTACAATATTTTTAAATGCAAAGCTACAATATGCACATACAGGATTTCTTTATAGACATCAGTGGCTTTCGGATCCACTCATTGGTCCGACTCGGTTATGGCAGATCGGGACTTAATTTAATAGACTTATTTTTAATTGTATTAAATTGTATTATTTGTATAATTTAATTGTATTTTGTCTCCAGCTGTTGACTGCACTTGAAAATGTAAAGACTAACTGATTCTATTCTCTTTGTGCCCAGGGTGTTATGAGTAAAGCTGTGAATTGGCAAGAACTGGACAGGCAATATGCGATTAATTCTGTTTATGAAGAGGAAATTACCAAGCTGCTTGAATACTGTGGGGTAGGTTTTACCTCCATATCTAAACTGAAAACGGTAAATAAATATTCAAATGAGAAAAAAAGAAAGAGGAAAAAAAAGTTTATGTTATTTTTGTGTCTCAATCAGGTTGATTCTTTTAAAAGGGTCCAGGATGTAGTACATAACTCATCAGGTTATCAGGACACTTTGAGTTCACTCGATCATCTGCTGGAAGAAGCAACAGTCCAGCATTATCCCAGACATAGTGTCCTATGTGGACAATGTGATGGAAACTGTTCTCAAGAGCGACGAGTAAACTGTATGTCCTCAGTAAACAGTAGAAGACATTGCTTTGCCACTCTACCAAGGTAGCGTAATTGCAATTGTTAAAACACGGATTTATTTATTTATGTTGATTTATTTTGTATGCAAACATGAAATATGATGATGTTGAGATCTTTGGCTTTCCTTTCATAGGCCTTTGCCAGCTGATGATGCTGTACTTTCAAAGAGCAAGGATTCTGAAACCAGCTATCAGCCATTCTTACAAGGGGAATCTCTTAGTTTTATGAAGGGAGTGATGGATGAATGTACACACATGGCTAACTTTTCACGTAAGTATGATTCGACACAAACGGCTTGATAAGGTGAAGCACTCGGATATATTTTTTAATTGTAAACCTATCCCTATTCTGCCTATTCTTCCTAAATATGTGCAGATATATTTTTGGAAAACCAAAGCATTCGACTCTGGATTTAATATTAAAATACCTACTAAATTAATATTTGATTATTAGAATATTTGGGCCTATGGACCACGTAATGAGCAGGGTTCTCATTTATAACCATTGCGTATGCACAAAACAGGGCCTGAACGTTTTGTACGCCACTTCCCATGCAAAGCCATCTTCATAAAAACAAACTTGATGGGACAATGTGAGAACCTGTCATTTTGGAGACCATACATTGGTGAAGCAGATGGTGAATTGGTGAATTGAAGTGAGATTATGCCTCTCACACATTTACGGCATTTGGCAGACGCTTTTATCCAAAGCGACTTACAAAAGTACATTTGCCGAAAGTGTGAGACAACACTACAACGCTGAAGGTATCTACGGATTAGAATAGATTTATGTTAGAAGTTTCAAGCATTCATAATTGCTAGGTGGACAGCACAATAGCTAGGATAACAACAGTAAGGATAAGTGCCATACCAACATCTAAGAACATGTCACATAATGTTTCGGTCACTGGACACAATGTTTTGCTGTATGCTGCCTCTGGGACTGTACAGCTCCCGCTCTCGACAGTTAGAAGGGTGGCTATGCGAGAATGGTATTTATTGATTATAGTTCAGCTTTCAACACCATAGTCCCCACTAGACTGGCTGGCAAGCTGGGACTGAACACCCTCTGTACACCTGGATCCTGGACTTCCTAACAGCCAGGCCCCAGGTTGTCAAGGTGGGCAGACACAACGCCAAACCCCTCACCCTGAACACAGCTCCAACACGATCAACTTTGCTGATGGCACAGTGGTTGTGGGCCTGATCTCCGCTAACTAGAGGAAGTTGCTAACCTGTCACTGTGGTGCCAGGACAACAGCCTCATTCAGAATGTCTCCAAAACTAAGGAGCTGATTGTGGACTTTAGGAGGACACTGCACAATCAGAGGACCTACACACAACTGGGGATTAATGGGACTGCGGCGGAATGGGTGAGCAGCTTCACATAACTTGACAGTCTGGTGAGGAAGCCTCTACCATCTCAGGCAGCTGAGGAAGTTCCAAGTCTCCCAGAGGATCCTTCAGACCTACGCTGGTGTGGTGGAGAGCATCCTGACAGGAAGCATCACTGCCTGGTTTGTCAACAGAATCTCTCAGGACAGGAGGGCTCTGCAGATGATGGTGCGTTTGGCTGAGTGCAGTATTGGCACTACACTCCCCACCCTGCAGGACCTGTACTCCATGAGATGTTGAACCAGAGCCTGCAGGATCATGAAGGATCTTCACCATCCCAACAACAGACTGTTTCAGTTGCTGCAGTCAGGCAAGCGCCTCCACAGTCACACTACAAGAACAGAGAGACTAAAACGCAGTTTCTCTCTGCAGGCCATCAGGACTGTTTCCTCTGACCTCACCAGGGCCTCCTCACTACCCCTCCCATGCACACACACACACACATAGTTAGTACACAGTACTTGCACACTTCATTTCACTGCACATCCTGTATGTGGATGTCACAAATGTCTTATTAATTCTTATTTTCATACTACTACAAGTCTTCACTGTTGGTCATCAATGCCAAATGTGATATTTATTTGTAGACCTTTAGATGAAACACCTTAACAGGTGCATCCAATGCTTTTCACAGCACATCATCATGTAAGAGATTACACCGGGGGGTGGGGAATCTTTTTCCTGTCAAGGGCCATTTCGATTTTTAGAACATTCTTCGAGGGCCATGCAAAATGATTGAACACATATATCTGACTCGCCGAATGCAATGGCTGGAACTATTTCTCTTTGGCGAGGCATTTGGTACTGATGGTACTGATGATGATGCTACTCACAGCTGGTTTTGCAGGTTTGAGTCAGTCTTGAGCAGAACCGAGTCTTTGCAAGAGTCAGTTTTGAAAAGAACTGCTCACAGCAGTAGGTTGTCGCAAACAGTGATGCAAACTTCAGGGCATGTCTCCTCAGAATGGGAAAATCTTCAGCACGTACATAGTTTGTAGAACTCGAGCAAAGGGAGGTTGTTGTACCTAGCTTTGAGCTCGTCATTGCTTTGCAGCTCAATTATTTCATGTTGTTGGTTGTCAGGCACATCAGCTGGTTCCACATTAAAAGGTGTGGCAAATATGTTCAGTTCCATTTGTTTACTTTTCATGTCCTGGAACCTCTCTCCAAATGCCTGGAGGGGTATTGCACACTCAGCAGCATATTCAGATGTTTGTTCAGGCTTTTGTTCTTGCAGAGTGGGAAAATTTACAGTGTTTGCCCTGTCCAGTTGTACTTGTCACAGCTTTAGTTTAGCTTCAAATTATTTTACATGTGATTGCAGAGAGCTGAGAAGCTGGTTGGGAACTTGTAGCTTGACGTTCAGCTCTGACAGGCCCAAATCACACAGCCACTTGCTATCACTGAGTTCCATGACAGGTATCCCCTTCATCTCCATGAACTGTTTGACTTCTTCTCTCAGTGAGTAACACCATGTGAGCATGTTTCCACGACTCAGCCACCTCACAGTGGTAAACCAGATTTCCATTCTCTGACTCTAGTTCACTCAGTAGCTCCTTGAACTGGCGGCTGTTCAGCCCTCTGCTTTTGATGACGTTTATGGTGGGAACTACAGTTGTCATCACATTGTTGAGCTTCAGGGACTGTGCACACAGATTCTCTTGGTGTATGATACAGTGGCATACAACTACCTCACTTGGATCGAGACTGAGACGACTCATTTCTTTTTTGACCAATGCAGTCAATCCCTTTTGCACGCCAACCATGGCCGGGGCTCCATCTGTGGCCAGGCCACTTACGATGGGGGAAATAAGTATTGAACACATCAACATTTTGTCCAGTAAATGTATTTCCAATAAGCCTATTCAAGCGTAATTTGCACAAGACTTTGGTATTACCTCAAGAAATCCAGACAATAAAATCCATATGTATTATAGTCCATATGTAAATAACGTTATGTGGAATGAAGTGGAATGACATAGGAAAAACGTATTGAACACAAATTAATTCAATACTTGTGGAGAAGCCTTTGTTTGTAATGACAGGTTCAAGGTGCTTTCTGTATGAAGTAACTAATCGCCCGCAATATTCAGGTGTGATTTTGGCCCATTCCTCTACACAGATTGTCTTTAAATCTTGAAGATTGCGGGGGGCCCGCTTGTGAATCTGGATCTTCAGATGCTTCCACAAATATTCAATTGGGTTTAAGTCAGGTGATTGACTTGCCCATTCCAACAAGTTGATTTTCTTTCTCTGAAACCAATTGCGAGTTTCCTTTGCTGTATGCTTTGGATCGTCCTGCTGGAAGGTCCACCCACATCTCATCCTCAGCATCCTGGTGGATGGCAGCAGGTTCATCTCAAGAATCTCTCTGTACATGGCTTCATTCATTGTTCCTTCAATGATATGAAGTCTGCCAGTACCACGAGAGGAGAAATACTTCTGACCCCCTGATCAGAAATTTTGCGAGGAACTCCTGTGCGTGGCCGGTTGATGGTGGAGTGATGTTGCTTCCACTTACGGATAATGCCCCCAATGGTGGGGGCATTACTGGAAGATTCAGAAGTTGTGAAATACATCTGCAGCCAATTCCATTTTCATGTTTTGCAACAATCTGGTTGCGAAGGTCTTGAGAGAGCTCTTTGCTTTTACCCATCATTAGATGTTTCATGTGTGGCACCTTGGTAACACAAAACACCTTTTGTAGCCCATCAATATATTCTAACCCAGCTGACATTAATTAGCACAGATTGGAGGTAGAGTTGCCTCCTAATTAGTTATGGTTTTCAGCTGGTTCCTTGCCTTTCCTTGCTGTGGTGTACTGCTTTTTCTTAGTGTATTCAATACTTCAATACTCAATACCTGTTTCATTCCACTTTTTTTTCATTCCACTTTTTGAGTTAATACCAAAGTCTGGTGCAAATTTCACTTGAATAGGCTCATTGGAGATACATTTACTGGACAAAATGTGTTCAATACTTATTTCCCCCACTGTAACTTGTCAACCTGCAGTTCGAATTTGTTCATAACCAAAACAACTTGCTCAAACAAATCCTCACCTTTGGTGGTGCCATGCTTGCAAAGACAACAACTCCTCCCTCTTATCAAACTCAGCTGTAGTGTGTTAACTTTATCCAAGCGCATTTGTCCTTTCAACTCGTCCAGTTTAGCATGTTTCGTGCTGTTTCGTGGCCTTTTTAATCACAGAGTGCTTCCTGACAAACTAGGCACACTCGCTTTCCTTTTACTTCCACAAATAAATAATCGTTTCCCCATTCCTCTTGGAAAGTGCAACATTCCGCATCTACCTTTCTTTTCTTGTTAGTCACCATGTTCATATACTGAATGAAATGATAAGATGAGACGATCATGCGATCACACTTTACGTCACACGTGCTGCGTTCACTGACCCTGAACATGACACGGACAGATGACAACTGTCCGTTTTATCTCAGAGGAAAAAGTTATATTTTTTGTGTGTTGTATTTCTGAGGTTGATTTTGTTTATTTTTATGAATTGCCTCACGGGCCAGATCAAATGGTTGGAGGTTCCCCACCCCTGGTTTACACAAAATCATGCATGTGACCCTGTATATTTCTATAGAATGCTATAGATAACTGGTGAAATTATCCTCAATCTGTAGATTGGATTGCATTTTTTATATATTGCTTTTATCCAAAGCGTTTTACAGTTGCCTCACATTCATTCATACACCGACATGAATGGGTGCAAGGTAACCATGCAAGGTAACAACCAACACATCAGGAGCAGTTAGGTTTAGGCGTCTTGCTCAGGGACACGCCTGGGGATGAAACCAGCAACCTCCCTGTTGCCATTGCTACATTGATTTTTATACTTTCCTCTGCGCCACCATTGGCTTGAATTTGGAAGACCAAGGTAACAGGCCTCAATGACTATCGTCCAGTGGCTTTAACACCCATGGCCATGAAATGCCTGGAGAAGTGCATTATGACACGTATAAACAGCGTTATCCCTGATTTCTTGGACCCACTCCAGTTTGCATACAGACCAAACAGGTCTGTGGACAACGCCATCTTCCTGACACTACACACTGCCCTGGAACCGCTAGACAGGAGGGATACCTATGTCAGACTGTTTATTGACTACAGCTTTGTGTCATCGTTTCGCCATCGTTTCCTCCAAACTGATCCTAAACTGAGGGACCTAGGCCTGGGAAACCCCATCTGCAATTGGATTGTGGACTTCTTGACAGGCAGGCCTCAAGTGGTGACAATTGGTAGCAATACCTCATCCACTCTGGTCCTCAACACTGGAGCACCACAATCAGCCACAGTCTTTAGATTAGATTCAACTTTATTGTCATTGCATACCAGTATGCATACCAGTACAACGAAATGCAGTTAGTGTGCCAGAAGTGCAAAGTAGTAGCAAAAGTGCAGCAGTATAACAGTGAACGTTAACAATAGCAGTATGAGCAGAATATACAGAGAATGTACACCATCTACAGGAATATACTGAGTCTGCGGAGTGCATATAGATATAGATATGTCTATATATACGGTGAACACTATACATTGAGGAATGTACAGTATAGGCAGAGATATACATTGGGGTATGTACCGTATGGACAGAAGTATCCTCAGAAATGATAGTCTACAGTGCATATACGATTATACAGAATCTACAATGCATATGAGAATATACGGAATCTACAGTGCATATAGCATATGTTCATAAATATAGATGTATGTACAGTATGGACAGAGGTATATGCAGTAGTGCGTATACACTGAGGTGTACAACGGGGTATATACGGGGAGCAGTGCAAGTGTCTGGCAGGTCTGGGTCCGGAGTCGACGTGCAAATGTGCAGAGAATATACAGAGAGAACAGTGGAGTATATACAGTACATACATATACAGTAGAGGGTATATACAGTAATGTACAGTATACAGGGTAGTGCAATATACAGTGTGCAAGTCTGACGGTGGTGCTGGAGTCAGTGTACAGTTAGGAGGGTGGTGGTGGTGTAAGGGGTCCGGAATAGTGCAGGTGTGCAGATGTCGGGGGTGGGGGGACTCACCGGGTTGAAGAGTTCAGAAGAGCGACGGCCCTGGGGAAGAAGCTGTCTCTGAATCTGCTGGTTCGGGTCTGGAGGGATCTGTAGCGCCTCCCGGAGGGTAGGCGGCTGAAGAGATTGTGACGGGGATGGGGGATGGGGGCATCCTGGTCAGATGCCCGAACCACCTCAGCTGACACCTTTCGATGCGGAGGAGCAACGGCTCTACTCCGAGCTCCCTCCGGATGTCTGAGCTCCTTACCTTATCTCTAAGGCTCCGGAGGAACTTCATTTCGGCCGCTTGTATCCGCGATCTCGTTCTTTCGGTCACTACCCACAGCTCGTGACCATAGGTGAGGGTTGGAACGTAGATCGACCGGTAACCACAACGGACCGGTACAGCGCCTGCATTACTGCAGACGCCGCACCAATCCGTCTGTCCATCTCCCGCTCCATTTTACCCTCACTCGTGAACAAGACCCCGAGATACTTGAACTCCTTCGCTTGAGGCAGCAACTAATTCCCAACCCGGAGAGAGCACTCCACCGTTTCCCGGCAGAGAACCATGGCCTCAGACTTGGAGGTGCTGACTCTCATCCCGGCCGCTTCAGACTCGGCTGCAAACCACCCCAGTGCATGCTGGAGGTCACGGTCTGATGTAGCCAACAGAACTACATTGTCTGCGAAGAACAGGGATGCAATTCTGAGATCCCCAAACTGGACACACTCCTCACCTCGGCTACGCCTTGAGATTCTGTACATGAAAATCACAAACAGAATCGGTGACAAGGGGCAACCTTGGCGGAGCCCAACACTCACTGAGAACGTGCTTGACTTTGTGCCGAGAATACGGACACAGCTCTCACTTTGTTTGTACAGGGACCGAATGGCACGTACTAACGGCGCCGGCACCCCATACTCCCGCAGCACCCCCCACAGGATTTCCCGGGGGACACATTGATAAGCCTTCTCCCAGTCCACAAAGCACATGTAAACTGGACGAGCAAACTCCCCCCCCCAACAACCCTGCAAGGGTAAAGAGCTGGTCTACTGTTCCATGGCCAGGGCGGAAGCCACATTGGTCCTCCTGAAGTTGAGGTTCAACAATCAGCCAGAGCCTCCATTCCAGCACCCTGGAATAAACTTTCCCGGGGAGGCTGAGCAGTGTGATCCCCCGGTATTTGGAGCACACCCTCCGGTCCCCCTTTTTGAAAATGGGGACCACCACTCCGGTCCACCATGCCAGAGTTACTGTCCCTGACCCCCACGCGACATTGAATAGGCATGTCAGCCACGACAGCCCCACAATGTCCAGAGCGTTCAGTATCTCAGGGCGAATATCATCCACACCTGGCGCCTTGCCACCGAAGAGCTGTTTGTCTACTTTGGCGACCTCTTCCAAGGATATGGATGAGGCTTCCCCTGAGCCTTTGGACTCTGCCTCTTCCCCAGAGGGAATGTTGGTCGGGTTCAGGAGTTCCTTAAAGTGTCCCTTCCACCGTCCGACGACATCCTCATTCTGGGTCAGCAGTTCTCCTCCCCGACTGAGTACAGCCTGAGCTAAGCCCTGCTTTCCCTTCCTGAGTTGCCGAATGGTTGGCCAGAACTTCTTTGTGGCCAACTGAAAGTCCTTCTCCATGGCCTCCCCGAACTCCTCCCTCAGCCGGGTTTTTGCTTGAGACCGATGAGACTGCAGCCCTCCTGGCCTCCTGGTACCCGTCTGCTGTTTCGGGAGACCCCTGAGCCAACCAAGCCCGAAAGGCCTCCTTCTTTAGCCTGATGGCTTCCGGTTCTTAGGTTGCCTTCTGACCACAGCTCTTAGCCGCCACCTCTGCAATGGAGGCTCTGAACATGGCCCACTCGGATTCCATGTCCCCAACCTCCCCCGGGATACAAAAGAAGTTCTTCCGGAGGTGAGAGTTAAAGACCCTACGGACAAGGGCATCCACCAGACGTTCCCAGTTCACCCTCACTACCCGCTTGGGTTTACCAGGTCTGTCTGGCAGCCTCCCCTGCCATCTGATCCAACTCACCACCAGGTGGTGATCAGTTGACAGCTCTGCACCTCTCTTTACCTGAGTGTCCAAAACATGCGACCGCAGATCTGCTGATACAACAACAAAGTCGATCATTGATGTTTGGCCTAAGGTGGTCCGGTACCAGGTACACTTATGAGCCAGCTTATGTTCGAACATGGTGTTTGTTATGGCCAGTCCATGACTAGCACAGAAGTCCAACAACAAAGCACCACTCTGGTTCAGATCGGGCAGGCCGTTCCGCCCGATGACCCCCCCCTCTAGGTTTCTCCACCGTTGCCCACGTGCGCGTTGAAGTCCCCCAGTAGGACTATGGAGTCCCCGGATGGCACCCTTTCCAGGATACCCTCCAAGGACTCCAAGAAGAATACTCTGAACTGCTGTTTGGTGCACAAGCACACACAGCCCACCATGTAAGCCCAACCATATATAATTGGTACCGCTCCTCCTCCCGTACCAGCTCCGGCTCCTTTCCCGCCATCGAGGTGACGTTCCACGTCCCTAGAACCAGTCGGCGATGCCGGGGATCCGCACGCCCAGGACCCCACCTTTGCCTACCACCCAGTTTACAATGCAACCGACACCAATGATTCTCCCTGCAGGTGGTGGGCCTTGGCCAATTCTGGTGTTAAAATCACCAGGAATGACCAAAAAATCAGCTATAGTGGCTTGGAGGTCGTCATAAAACTCTTGTGCTTCTTATTACATTTTTGCATTCATCATTGGTAGGAGAATTGCAGACTATCACAAATATAGTCTGTACATTAGATGGTAGGTGCTAAGACACTTTTAAAAATCAATTTTGTGGTAGTTTCTGCTAGCACCATCCACGCCGTCGTTCCTTGTGGGTTTGGGGCGGACGTTCCATGATTTGCCTCGGGTGCTTCCCGAATGATTGGCAGGGGCTGATTAAGCAGTCAGCTTGAGGTTCGCGCCCAAAACCCTGGTGTTGTTAGTCGATTTCAGCGTATTTTGTTTGGTAGTTAGGTCCCCAATGGTTCACCTGGCCTATTGGAGGCACATAACACATAGCACATAATCAGTCCTAGAAGCTGAGTGCTTCCCACATACTCCTCCCAATCTGAGTGGAACATCGAAGTACAGATGGATGGTGAGTCAGGCAATCTCGTGCTTTCAAATGCTATTTGTGCAAATTCTGTGCCATTTCCGGCATGCACAGGCCTCCCTTGTGGCCCTGCCCCTGGAAGCATGAAGCAAGCAGGGTTTTCCAGGTTAATGAACCAGCACAACCATAGAGTTAGCACCGGTGGCCTGACTTCTGTTAAATGTTGTCTTCATTCTTCCTACATTTAGCCGAAAGCCTTTCATGAGCTAATGCCACCAACAGTATCATCTTGCTTTTATATCCTTCGGTAGCATAACACTATTTTGCTATCAGTATTTTCCACAGTATTTCCACAATAACAATCTTGCCAATGTAACAATTTAGGGGGTGCAGTCGGTGGCACCTATGATATTGATGTTTTTAAATTAAATAAATGGCATTTGGGCATTGGGCATGGGCAATTTAGAATTCCTGAATGCTGATAAGGTAAGCACTGCTCTCTCTCTCTATCTCTCTCTTTCAATTCAAGAGCTATATTGGAAAATAAACATTTACATTGCACAAGTAATGGAAAAATACTAGAATACTAGAAAAATAACACCTCCCTGCATCATTGTGGCCGCATTCAAATAGTGGCAGCGTTCAGATTGAGCGGCAGCATTCAGATTGAGCGGCAGCCTTATGATAGAGTGACAACATGCAGATAGAGGGACATTATTCAGATTGAGGGGCAGCATTCAGATACAGCTAAATCGTTCAGATAGGGTGGCAGCATTCAGATAGAGTGCTGTGAACTTGAAAGCACCACAGGTGCAGCACTGCATGGGATGCCATGCAAAAAGTCATTCTCGTTTGAGCTTTACCTCCAAACCAGAATATCCAGTTTATTTCGCAGAGTAACCAAACACATGCCATCTGACATGATGCTTAGAAGCTATTGAGACATAATCAGGGCCATTCAGTCAGCATACAGCTAACATGTTCCAATGTGAATTATGGTATTCTGGTAGGATCTTGTCATCTGTGGTACACTTAGATGCTAAGATACATGTTTTATAAATTGACATAGGCCTGTTTATAGATATCAACAGGCCCCTCCAGGTTTCAGATGAGGTTAGACAATGTAAAACTTCAGTTATTCTCGTTATTTATTGATTGCAATGAGGTGTGTGTGAGGTTGTGTGTCTGGGCATGGGTATGGATCTCTATTTGAACAAACCACCCTCCCATTCACCGACTGAACACTTTCTTTATCCTCCGCCAATCAGGGAGGAGGCTTTGTGAGAGAGTCAGTTCTTCTGAGCGGAGACAGCCACATGACTCACTTTTACGACGATGCCAAGACGATGTACGAATTCTTCCTCCGGGGGGTCCGAGTCTCCAGTAAGTCATTCACGGCAAGGAGGTTGGTCAACACAGCGCTGAGAGACGCTATTGAGGTGGTCACCGAGGTTACTGTTCTCCCATCATTCATATCATATCCACACTGGTGAATTAATAACCAAACAATTGCTCCTCGGAACAAGTTAAATAGTTAAACATAAAATCCACCATGAACCACTGTGATTGTATTCCACCAGATGTAATATTTCAATCAGGTGTTAAAAATTAACCACGACATTTAATGACAACACATTTAGCGATTAGACTTTTTGTGACACCCTGCCGGTGTCTAGACTGTCTAGCTGGTGGTGGTGGTGACAGGGGGAGCCTCGTTGCGGAGGTAAGGGGCTGAAGGAGGGCTGCAGCAAGTCACAATGCGAACAAAAGATGAGCATGAATGAGAGATACATATATACACTGGACATTGGCGTGCAGTTCAACTCCAGTTTAAATTATGAGGTCCTGATTGGCTGAGATATGAAGAGGAGGGCTAGCAATGACAGTGTGGGAATTAGGAACCCAGACTATAGATAGAAAGGGAATGTCATCTTCCTGATTGATCCTTTTGCTTTAGCTACATTTGTCCCTTGAGCCAATTTATTCTTTTTGTTATTTATTCATTTGATATATGTATCCGTCCATTAATTCAGATAACGGCCCCTGTCTGGGCTCCAGGAAGGCCAAGCAGCCGTATGAGTGGCTGACCTACAAACAGGTGGCGGAGAGAGCCGAGAACCTGGGCTCTGCCTTTCTCCACAGAGGACACTCGCAGAGCACAGACCCACACATCGGAATCTTCGCTCAGAACAGACCCGAGGTAAAGCGAACCACAACCCTGCCAAAATATATACTATTCCCAGAGTCCCCTGCTCAATGCAATCACATTTTTTCCCGTTGTAAAAAAAACAAACCAAATACATTTTTTGTTGGGTATATCAAATTATTAGACCTATATATACTCTAAATCTATATAAAATAACAATAGTTTGTGTGTGCGTTTGTCCATCGGTTTAGTGGACAATGGCGGAGCTCGCCTGCTACACATATTCTCTGGTGTCTGTGCCGCTGTACGACACACTGGGGTCAGAGGCCATCTCCTACATCATCGACAAAGGTAATGCACTGCGGTCTACCTTTAGCTTGTAGCATAGTCAGTGCTACAATGCCCCAGGTGTGGCTTTAGTTTGGAGCTCCTCCAAGGACACAGGCAAGTTGTGGTGTAGTAATCAGGTTTATTGTACAGTTGAAGGTAAAGTCAAATGGTATGGAGCAGATGTTACAGGTGCTAGCTAGCATGCTAGTGCTCTCCAGAGTGTGTGCTGGTGGCTGAAGATTGTAACATTGACCCTGTGCTTGTGTGTTCATCAACTCTGGAACAAACTTCCAGAACATCAGCACAACAGGTTATTCCTTTAAAGCAGGGCTCAAAACATTTCTGTGTGCCCAGATGTATATCTGCATCTTGTATTTATATATATGTTATATTTCCATTTTATTTCCATTTCACATTTTTATTTTCTATTGTATTGAAAATATTATGCTTTTTCCTGTATTTTACAATTGTCCTTTTCTTATTTTCCTTTGTAAAGCACAATGAATGTTTGAATGGTGCTATATAAATAAACTTGCCTCGCCTTGTCTTGCCTTGACACACATTTTTGTGTGTTTGGCCGCAGCCGTGCTCGCGACCATTGTGTGTGACGTGGTGGCCAAGGTGGAACTGGTGCTGGAGTGTGTGAGGGACACTGAACACATGGTGAAGACCATTGTGCTGATGGAGGCTGCCAGCAGCGAGCTGGTCAGCAGGGGCCAGCGCACTGGGATACAGATACTCAGCCTGCAGGAGATGGAGGTGTGTACTGCGCAGGGACGGCGTTCCCTTCCCCTGGGGGTTAGCCCCGCGTTATTTATTTATTTATTTTTCTGTAGATTTAAGAGCTATTATTTGAGTGTCATTTCTTAAAAAACTCACAGCCATCCATCAGCTATTAGTGAGTGAATCCTTAAACTGCTATCTGAATTATTGCTTTGTTTGGTTTTTACACAAGTCTCAAACATTCATAGGGTTCTTCAATCAGTCCCCCATTGAAATGAACCCAAGCATCACACTGTCTTCCTGTCTGTCAGGCAATCGGTGCAGCCAATCATCAGCGACCCATTGTAAGTAGCCCTGTTGTTCAAAACAGCCACAACAACAGCCCACTGCAGCCGACGACATGATGCTAACTGTCTGACTGTTTGACTATCTGACTATCTGTCTATCTGTCTATGACTGTCATGACTTGCATGACTGACTGTGTCCACCTGGGACCGTCCCTCTCTCAATGTTCTTTTACACCTTCCAGCCCCCCCGACCTGAGGACATGGCCATCATCTGCTTCACTAGTGGAACCACGGGTACACACACACGCACATACAGACACACACACATATATAATATACACAGCCTCACAATTATCCATAGGAAAACAGATCTGTCTGTGTGTGCACACACGTGTGTGGCTTTGCATGCTTGCCTGTGTGCTTGCTTGAGTGCATGCCTGTGTGTGTTTGTGCATGTGCGTGTATTTACACGTGTGTGTGTGTGTGTGCATCAGGCAACCCCAAGGGAGCCATGCTGACCCATGGGAACCTTGTGTCCAACTGCTCAGCCTTCATCAGCGTCACTAACGTAAGGACCTGCCACCTGTCTCCCAGCCTGGCGTGTCTCTCTGAAAAACATGGCCACTGTCCACACATTGTCTCTCAAAGCTCATCTCTCACTCCATCTCCCCCCCGGATGCGTTTCAAATGGGGCTACATTTACACTCATGAACGTCTGTAAACCCCTCATACCATTTCATGTGTTCCTCCGGGGTCATATTGTGAAATTAAATAAAGCTAAACATACGAACCCAAATGCCAAATGCGAAAGTACACTACTTATTTTTTACGATAAATTAATGTAGTGCTGAATGCCTGATACATTGATGACATCCCTAGCCAACAGCAACTGTACTTTCCTATTGATGCATTCAATGGTGAAACGCTACCCTTGAGAATCAATTGTTACCATGGCAACCACTCCCGATTTCCCTCTAGAGTGAGAGCAGTGGGCAACTTTCACAATGAGCTATTTTGAGCGTGATCAGGAATCACCTCTGACCGTCCTCTGCTCTTCTGTGCTATATGATACTCTGTTTTGCGTCTACTGTACTGTAAATTGCTCTGCTGTAATCTCTCTTCTACTTTACTGTGAGGAATACTGTGCTCTACTCTTTTCTACTGTATGGTGATGACTCTACTGTGCTCTTCTCTTTTCTACTGTACTGTGATGACTGTGCCCTGGTTTGCAGGCGTATGGCCAGACCACACCCGGGGATGTGATGATGTCATATCTGCCTCTGGCCCACATGTTTGAGCGGATGGTGGAGGTACCCACATAAACGTTGACATTGTTGACACTGACCTGCCCTCTTTTCCTGTATGTGTGTACAGTACGTGTGTGTGTTCATGTGTGTGTGTACCACCGTATAGGCTAGCTTTCCATTTACTTCCAGTGATGTCCACTTGTCCTATCTGCCCCTGGCTCATATGTTTGAGAGATTAGCAGAGGTATTTGTTTTTTCACTGTCCATTCTACCATCTGCTACCACCTGCTGTCTTCTCAATGTCGCTGTTTCTCCAATCTCTGTTCCTGGCCTGGCCGGTGTCTCCTTGCCAGCTGCCAGCATAATTATATTTCAGCCTGAGCTTCCCCCCTTCTCTGTGTCCAGCACAAACCAAGGCATTTGTTGCACTAGGCTTGCAGTTCCGGCAAGCCTAGTGCATGTCCGACATAACGATGATATTATAAAATTGCCGTGAATGACCTCGACAAAATTTGCCACGAAAATACAATTAAATTGAGTCAAATTAGTAAAAAAGAATCAATGAATGAAAGACGAATCTTGTGTTGTCCCCCCATTTACCAATCTAATCTAGTCCTGCCCAGACCTCAGCCAATTCATTCTGTCTCGTGCTGGGTGTCACCCGTCCACAGGGCCTGATGCTGGTGCACGGGGCCAAGATCGGCTACTTCCAGGGGGACATCCGCCTGCTGATGGACGACCTGGTGGCGCTGAAGCCCACCATCTTCCCCGTGGTGCCCAGACTCCTCAACCGAATGTTTGACAAGGTCAGGCCTGCACATACTCTACTCCCCCTTCCACCTTCCAGCCGCCATATGAGAGGAAACATATGTGTATTCGCAGCGAGTACAGAGTAGAGCACACAGGTTTATAAATAAGAAGTTCCATTGTAATAGACTCCATAGCAACCAATTTTTAAATATCCCCCCATCAAAGTGACTCGATTAAAGCACACTTTTCTTGTAATTCTGCGTGCGTAACTATGGTGTCGCCTATGCTTTGCCTATGCCGTAGCTTCACCTGCAACTCTCCAGAAATGTAACTGCACATTGCAGACTACAAGCACTGTGATTGGTCCGCTAGAATTGCATTTCCTCCTATGGGCTGTGTTATTGCAGAGTCAGGCAAACACCTATGCATAATTATGAATGCAAACAGCGTACGTTGCTTGCTGGGTGTTAAATCCCTCTGAAATATGTGTTTTCTCTGTTGTGTGTATGTGTGTACAGATCTATGGCCAGGCCAACACCTCACTGAAGCGCTGGATCCTGGGCTTTGCCTACCGGAGGAAGGAGGCAGAGCTGATGAGAGGCATCATCCGGCAAGACAGCATCTGGGACAAGCTCATCTTCAGGAAGGTCCAGGTAGGCAGCTGCAGACTATGCTACCTAGCAGCTCAGAAGCCGTAAGCATGGGGCTGTTAGCATGTAGTCTCCATTCTAAACCATGCAGGCCCTCTAGCGTGAACAAACTCAGAGATTTCAACAGTGTATTTTAACATGTACCTTGCATAGCTGATTCCTTGTCTCCCTGCAGTACTTTTTCACTGTCAATGCCGCTTTATAATTACCCTGTAGAACAGTCTGGGCGGTCATGTGAGGCTCATGATCACCGGAGCAGCTCCTGTCTCTCCTACCGTGCTCACATTCCTGAGAGCAGCATTGGGCTGTCAGGTACCACACACACACACACACACAGAATAATGTGGTTGTTTTTGATAATATACTCAATGAAGCCCTGGCTCCTGGTATTAGTGGAGTTAAAACATGTCTCTGGTTCTCACAGTTCTATGAAGGCTATGGACAGACAGAATGCACTGCTGGTTGCACATTATCAATGCCCGGTGACTTTAGCGCAGGTAGGTTAAACACACAAACACACAGGCTACAGTTTGCATGTGTGTTTCTAATTGACTCCACCTTCCAGGTCACGTTGGTGCCCCACTGCCCTGTAACTCAATCAAACTGGTGGACGTGGCAGAGATGAACTACCTGGCCTCCAATGGGGAGGGAGAGGTGACACACACACGCACACACACAAAGACTCTTTAGTGTTGATGCCAAGTAGAGATTATCGGGTAGCCTTGCCTTAATGTGTGTGTGTGTGTGTGTTTGCGCATGCAGGTGTGTGTGAAGGGGCCAAATGTGTTTAAAGGTTATCTGAAGGACCCACAGAAGACGAAGGAGGCCCTGGACACAGACGGCTGGCTTCACACCGGGGACATCGGAAGATGGCTGCCGGTGAGTCATGAAATCTAAGGGCGCTTTCACACCTATCGGGCTGAATCGATATAAAGTTGCGCTTGTCTCTGGGTTTGTTTTATGTTCACACAGCAACAGTTACAGCACAACAAAACTTGTAAACAAAGCCACGTGCAATTGCACTGTTCTCCCATTGGTCAGATTTGATTATGACACTTTCCAGATGTAGGATACAGTTACAAAAGTAGCCGAAAACGTGTATATTGGCACTTTTTGGTAGATATTCGTTAGGTTGTACTATTCAACCCAAAGAATATCTTGAGCAACAGAGTTCACGTGTTTTTATGTGTAGTTTCCAGCATTTAGGAGATCTGTTCATCTGCCCAAATCTCTATCAGGCACTGCACCTCCTCACTACTCCAGGTCAGTCCACGACTTGACATTTTAACTCTATAGGCTACGATTCTATTACGTTGTGTTATGATTATATTATGTTGCGTTATGTACATTATACCAGGCTAATAACAGACCTTTCTCCCTGAATAATGAATTGCTCATAATTCCACACTCAAGCATCACATTAAGCATTGCACGAGCTAGTTCATTGGGCCGGTTGCATTCTCACTGCAAACAAACAGCTCTAGA
>OMOU01095458.1:0-12183 GCA_900312585.1 Malacocephalus occidentalis
CAGCAGGCAGTCTGCTAAAATACTACACATGAAATCATTGATGTGATGTGCAAATGAGCAGTAGAAAACAGTTTGGGGTTTTTTTTTCCAACATGTCGCCCATATCTAAATCCGTCGCTGGTTACGATCTTTGGCCACCGGGTCAATTGTCCCTCTGGTGTCCAAAAACTGTAAAATTTCCGTTATGTGTGGTTTCGAGCTTTCATCTAATGTGGCTGAGGGTCAAGTTCAGGATTGTCTGTGAGCGTAGCAGCGAGCTCGGAAAATCAATGCGACAGAAGTTTATTTATATTGTATTGTATTTATAGGGCACATTTTGGATGTGCTAGTCACACCTCTGGGATGAGAGAAAAGAACAGAGCCTGACAGACTGACTGTCTGTGAAGCGAGGACAGTTGTTTTCCACGGCTGAAGAACATTGAGTGCATCTTCAAGGCCTCTCAGGGCTAATAGACAAGAGTGAAGCAAAATAGCTACGTGGGCCGACATAGCAGCAGTGGTGGCTCCTGTCAAATGTATCAAAGTCAGCAACAAAGACAACGTCAAGAAGCAAAACCACATGTATGAAGAGCTACATACCTCCAATTCTAGCCACATTATTCCAATACTGTATACTGTATGTTATTTATAAACGGTATGTTCAACAATGATTAACAAGATGAAGAAGGGGACTGCATATAAGGTTCTTGAAAGTATTGTTTTTGCAATACAAATGGCATACCAAACACTAACGCAACAACTGAGTTATCAGATAGAAAATAGAAGTCTCTTGTATAGATTTGTAAAAATGAACATGAATAAACATGAACAGAGATGAATATATTGCCTGAAAAACTGCATTTGAATGAAAAAATAACTGTTAAAAATCATCATCAACCGTCAACTGGTTGTGTGTGTGTATGTGTGTGTGTATGTGTGTGTGTATGTGTGTGTGTGTGTGTGTGTGTGTGTGGGTGTGAGAGATAGCGAGACAGAGATCAACCACATTACTTACTATTCCTGGCCCTTTCCATTGCATTTTGAACGTCTTCATTCTCTTGAACGTTGAGAAGCGCCTCTCAGCTTCAGCCGTGGTTATGAGGACGTTCAACGGAGCCACGGTCTCAGAAAATGTCTCCTGCTGGTTGTATCTCCGCAGAACCTGATGCAGCGTCAGTGCAGCACAGCAGCCCTTGAAATGTGGGATTGTCGTAGATAAGAGACAGTTAGTTCTGTGGTGAAGGAGAACCTTTCTTTGGCGTGAGCCGGGATTGTGTCACAGACCCCTTTAGAAAGCCTCTGCTACTCTTCTTCTCCCAAGGCCCCCCTTGGGGTTCTTGTTGCTGCTCGCTGCTGCTGTTGAGTCCCTGGGGTCAAGCAAACCAACAGTGTCTGTTCGTAGCCTCTGTCAAATATGAGTGCCTCGTAGAGAACTTGGTCAATGTATTTCTGATTGTTCCATCCTTAGTGCATACATTCAATGATGACAAGTTTCTAAATTGAGAAGGATATCCTTTGATCTTAGCTTATGGCCTGCACACTGCTTGATGAAGACTGTATCAATGTTCTTCAGCAGCTGCTGGGACAGCATATGGACGTGAGGCATGATTTGATAGAATAGCCGCAGAACAAACTGTCCATACCAGCTCCAAGAAAATCCCTGCTTATTCTATTTCCCACCCTTTGTTAGAAACTTGTTTGATACCCATAGAGATTGCGTTCTCATTTGAAAATACATTTATTTTACATGAGAGTCTATCAGAGAAATCTGTGTGATGATCAAGCTGATTGAAATCACCCCCACGACATTACTTTCCACTGATCAGAGAGTGGCACTCCGAGGCCTAACTGTCTAGAATAGAATAGAATATCAAATTCCCTCCTATTTCCAGTTGGCGGGGCGTCGCCTGTATGAACAAACCGCCACTGCATGGTGGAGTGGAACGTTACCGGCCCACAAGGTTAAGACATCCACAACTCCCAACAATTTCTATTGTTCATAGAGTGGACGTCGAATAGATGCTCAAAAAACCAACGTATTATACATTTTATTACATTTTATTTATCCACCTATTTAAAAGTCCATGCATCCGTCCATCTACAATTATCATCATCATTCGCCAAACGCTTTCTCTTTGTCAGCGTTTTCTCAAGAGATCACCTGATGCCGCTCTATAATCATGTGATCTATGTGACGCAACCACGTGAGTAAATTGGCCAATCCTGACTTACGTCACTAAAACGAGGTTGAAACAGACAAAAACAAAGCTTTCTCTAGTGTCGCCACTGTAGCTACGTGTCCACGTAAATCGCTGTGTTGGCCACCCTTCTTTTCCTGTGATTTATTTAGTCCAGGTTGTGCAGGGTGGACGCCATGAGACTGGTCATTCTTGAAGACTACCAGTTGGCCAGTGAATGGGCAGCCAAATACATCCGCAACAGAATCATCCAGTTCGGACCAACAGCCGAAAAGTACTTTACACTCGGATTGCCGACCGGTAAGCAGCCTTTCTGTTGTTAAACCTTTAACCTTTCTGTCAAAGCTACTCCTGCCACCGAGCGCCTGCACAGATCAAGTATGAGCAGCTTTCTGTCAATAAAGTCAATGTGAAGGTTTAGAAATGTAACGCTTCACAGCAGTGTTATCAGAAAGTTGCTCATACCGTATCTAAACCGAAGGCATGTCTGTCGACGTCGAATGGCCCAGCTGTGCACACGACTCGTATCATAGCGGATCGATGGGGACATTTGACTTTCTTGATACGCTGTAAAACAAGCTTTCAAATGAATCCAATTATTGTATTGCTTCGTGTGCTTGCGTGTCTGAGCTCTCTGTGCGGCGTGGACCTATTGGTGGAAACTGGTTCTCAACATATTGCATATGCTGCATTTCTTAGGAAGGATTCAATGAATTGTGGAATTGAATGCCTTGCATGACATTGATTAGGCTGTAGACAGAACATAAAAAATAGATATTTATGTCAATCATGTTATGCATGTATTTTGTGTAATTTATTTGTATTTTATTAGGACGTACTCCATATGGCTGTTATGAAAAGTTAATTGAGTACCACAAGAGTGGCGATCTTTCTTTCAAATATGTGAAAACCTTCAACATGGATGAATATGTGGGTGAGTAATGGCCTTGTGTGTCATAAACGTTAAAAAAAGTGAATATTTTCATTATGAATCAAGTTGCAACTAAATAAATGCATTTGTACTGCCCTCTAGTGTGTAGATGGTTAACCTGCATCCCTCCTTTTGCAGGTCTGCCGCGTGCCCACCCGGAGAGCTACCACTCATATATGTGGAATAACTTCTTCAAGCATGTTGACATTGACCCAGCAAATGCTCACATCTTGGATGGAAATGCACAAGACCTTGAAGCAGAATGTGCCCTTTTTGAGAAAAAGATTGCAGACGCTGGAGGAATTGATTTATTTGTAGGAGGTTGGTAGAACAGTTTATTTTCTGGTGAGAGACTAAAGCTCCTTTCCCACTGGACATTGACTCCCAGGACAAATGACTCACGCAGTAGTCACCAGCATTCATCAGCTCTGAATGTGACACACCAGGAAAATTCTCAAAGGCATACTTTTCCATGCATTCATGGGTATAGTACAAGCAAATTTACTAGTGGGTAACCAAATAGCGTTAGGATTGTCTTATTCTAGAAAACAATTACGAGATGCACTCATTGCTTTGTGATTGTAATAGTACTAGTAGTTCAAAAGACCTAAATCCTATCTTATTCAATGTATTCTATACATAACTTTGTAATTATTCAAATCAAGGTATTGGACCGGACGGCCATATTGCTTTCAATGAACCGGGTTCCAGCCTTGTCTCAAGGACCCGGGTGAAGACCTTAGCCAAGGACACCATAGTGACCAACGCTCGTTTCTTTGGCAACGATATCTCCAAAGTGCCCACCATGGCGCTGACAGTGGGTGTCGGGACTGTCATGGATGCCCAAGAGGTCAGGAGAACAGCAAAAAAAAAAGTCATCCACCATCTGTACACTTATTGCCAATACCAAATATATCAAATTGCTGTCCAAATATATAAGGGCAAGCATTCAAGTTTCAAGTTTATTTATTTATAGAGCACATTTTAAGACAACCACAGTTGACCAAAGTGCTGTACAATTACATAAAACTAAATGATAACAATATATGGTAACCGCAAGGAAGCCGTAGATATAACAATAATAATAATCAAACTATACACAAATAAGTAAGGAAGAGTTAGATATCCATGAAATATAGAACACAAAGGAGTAAAAGGCAACCTTAAGGCCTGACCGTCTTTAGTTTTGCCACAAAAATGTTGAGAGGGGGAACACTTGATTGAGAATGGTAAGCTGTTCCAACGCTTTGGAGAGGCTACAGAGGAGACCCACTTACCCTTTAGCCTTGGCCAAGGGACAGTCAGGAGGAGCTGGTCTGAGATTCTGAGACAGCTGGGGCTGGAGATGTGACAGAGGAGCTCAGAGATGTACTGGGGGGGCCAGACCATGTAATAAGTACAGAACTGATTTTAAGTTCTTAACTGGTAGCCAGTGCAGGAATGCCAGTATGGGTGTAATGCTGCCTTTATGTTCTTCCCGGAGCCACTTATCAGCCTAGTAGCAGCATTGTGCACGAGCTGCAGGCGGGACACAGATGATTGGCTGATTCCCGGATAGAGAACATAAAAAAATAATAGAGCCATGATGATCTTCCGGTCATTGAGTGAGGGGTGTGGTTTGAGTATGGCCATGCTTTTTAGCTGAAAAAAATCAGGAATTTCAAGGATGTAAGAAGATGTAAATGAATGGTAATTTATATGTCACATATGTCCTTCTTTGTTGCTTAGGTGATGATCCTAATCACGGGTGCTCACAAAGCATTTGCATTGTACAAAGCCATAGAGGATGGTGTGAACCACATGTGGACCGTCTCAGCCTTTCAGCAGCACCCACACACAATTTTTGTCTGTGACGAGGATGCCACACTGGAGCTGCGAGTCAAAACTGTCAAGTACTTTAAAGGTGAGACATGCACATTACATTACTCACGAAGGTTGCCTGATGGGAACGGGCCTGAATTATTTGGAAATGGAGAGAGGTGTGCATGTTGCTGTGGGTGGGAGATCTAAATCGGCCCATTTATCCTGTAGTGTTTGCAGCATAAGGTTGTATGGGCACTGTTGGCATGTGTCCATTTCTGTGTAAAATCCTCGTAATTATAATCCACACACATTTCTCCTTGATCCTTGGCAGGTATCATGCATGTTCATAATAGACTTGTGGATCCGGTCCTTACCATGAAAAACGATTTGTCGTGAAGTGGACGAGACGACCGAATACCAACCAAAATGGTGAAAATAACATTCAGAACAACCATATCCATCAATGTTTGTCACTCACCTTTACCTATGATTCTTGTTTGGTTTATGTTTCCAATGTATGCTTGCACACAAAGCAAGTTGTATGCAATGCAAGTTTGTATTATTGCATTTGTAATTATTGGTTAGTCAAGTCAGTTAGTTTATTGTAGCCACATTTTTCTTTTATTGTTTTACTTTGTTGTAAAAGTTGCACGGTCACGATACAAAATGCTGTACTGAATTTTCCAATAATAAAGGTTGATTATTTCTTTTTATGAAACTTTTTTATGAAACTAAGGATTGCAATACATGATTTAGGCCTACACTTATCCTTAGCGTTGGGATGGAATATGATAATCATAACTTGTAGTGCCTTCTAGATGCTTTACATGGATAAACAAATACAAGGACAGAACATACAGATAGTGACGTTGAGAAAAATAGGTTGGATCGGAACAGGTACATTTTAAGATGCTTTTTAGAAGTGTCCAAAAATGCAGCGTTGCAGAGGTTTGTTTTGTGTGGGGTTTTTTGTCGTTTTTGACATTGGACAATTCACAATGGTTATTGTTCCGTGTGTGAGCAAAGCTTAAGAATAAAACCTCCTTGTCTAGGTGCTTAGGTCGCTTGTTGACGCTTGCCCGCTCCGATACACTAGGCGGCGGTATGCTATTGCATGACATTGGTTTGGCTGAACAAGCGGAAAAGGAAGAGTCGACCTCCAGAGCCTGACGCTTCAGAGAGAACCGTTTCCCACAAGATCATCGCTGATCGCTCGCACTCAACAATGTTTGGACTTCTGAAGACGGTCGCTACTCGCGTTGCCCCTGCGCTGCGGGCCAACGCGGGCCAGCGGGCAGCCGTGCACTCTCGGCCCGCCAAGGAGGAGCTCAGCGCCGCCGTAAGTCCGACTCTCTTGTCGTTCGGAGGCGACCTCTGACAAGGCGGCGTGCCGTCCTTGTCAAATATGTCAAATGAGCGGTCGCACAGTATACGACTACGATGTTTACCTGATATTAGATTAGATTAGATCAGATTAGATTCAACTTTGTTGAATCTAAGTAATGTAATGCGGTTAACCTAATGTATAGCACGGGTTCACCCATGGCAACAGTGTTAGTGTCCTGCGCAAAGCCGGTTGAAATGGTGCGATTCATCCGCACTACTTCCTCCACGTTAGACCGATTATTTGAAATCAACTTGTTTACGAGGCATATATCATTTGGTTGTTGTACTCGCACGAATATACGCCATTACTTTTTTTATGTAGACCTATATAAATAATCCACTGAAGTATATGCTCATGACTGTGAACAATGTTACGTTAATGTGTTATTCTTGTGGCTCGGTGTATGATATTGCCCGTGGGTGTAATGGCTATTTCCTGTTTTGTTCAGGAAACGACGATCGCATTCGCCGTGTTTTTCACCGGTATTATGACACCATCTGCATGGATCCTCGCCCACCTGGAGGATTACAAGAAGAAATAATGAACATTGTACTGATGCATCCAACTTATCAAATGCTACTCCAGTTGTCTCCGGGACCATGACCAGAAACATGAGAAAGAGGGAGAAATCTTAACCTATTGCTTTACTACCTCTGGCAGTTACATCCTAAATATTCTTGAATGGAATACAGTTGACAAAAAAATTACATGTGCTCTTGTCAGGGCAACCTAACAATGTTAATAAATCGTATTTAAAAACTGACAGTCTCTCTATGTATCTGTTGAACAAATGTAATGGGTTGGCTGCCACCAAACCCAATTAAGTTATATTCATGAATATATGTGCTTGTGCATTAAGGGGACTATTTTGACGAGCTCGCTTTTAGTTAGTTTACCATGTGATGATCTAATGTCTCACTTGGAGAATCTTTTTTTCCCATTTCAGCAGGAAGAGCAATAGCGGTTCTCACTCTGAGATAAGTCATTTGCATTGAATGCACTGAAACTAAAGCAAAATGTGAGCAAGCTATGGCTTGAGTCATGTATTATATATATATGTGTAATACTAATGCAATGTATATGAATATAATACGAATCCATGCTTATCAAAGTAAACATGCATATCAATTTACACCAACCATTGCTTGCTTCTTTGTAAGATATTAAAAAAGGTCTCCCTACCCTGAACTCAGTGCTGAAGCAATGACTCAAAGGGTTCACTGCACAGACGAGAATTCTTATTAGGAGCCCGCCTGGCGCCTCACACCCTGGGCAACTTCAGAGAACTAGAGAGTCCAGCCCCTCTCCAGGAGTTTGGTTCCAGAACCGGCGCTGTGTGTGGAGGTAAGCCCAACCATATGTCATTGGTGCCGCTTCACCTCCCGCATCAGCTCTGGCTCCTTCCCCGCCAGCGAGGTAACGTTCCACATCCCTAGAACCAGTCGGCGATGCTGGGGATCCGCATACCCAGGACTCTGTCTTTGCCTACCGCCCGGTTTACAACACACCCGACCCCAATGACTCTCCCTGCAGGTGGTGGGCCCACAGGGAGGCGGCTCCTTGTTGTCTTTTCCGGCTTGGCTCAGCCGGGCCCGGCCACCAGATGCTCACCAACGAGCTCCCCTCCCAGGTCTGGCTCCAGAAGGGGGCCCCGGTTTCCCTTGTTCGGGCGAGGTGACATGGTTTGTTGGAAGCCTTTTCATGAGGGTCTTTGAATCGCTCTTAATCTAGCCCCTCCCTTGGGACCACTTTGCCTTGGGAGACCCTACCAGGGGCTATTGCCAGGGGCACCCAACCCCCCACCACCACCACGATAAGGTGGTGATTCTTGTCAATCACGTTATGCATGTATTTTGTGTCATTTATTTTATTAGGAAGTACTCCATATGGCTGTTATGAAAAGTTAATTGAGTACTGCAAGAGTGGCGATCTTTCAAATATGTAAAAACCTTCAACATGGATGAATATGTGGGTGAGTAATGGCCTTGTATGTCATACACGTAAAAAAAAATGTTGAGGTGAATATATTCTTTATGAATCAAATTGCAACTAAATATATACATTTGTACTGCCCTCTAGTGTTAACCTGCATCCCTCCTTTTGCAGGTCTCCCGCGTGCCCACCCGGAGAGCTACCACTCATAAATGTGGAATACTTTCTTCAAGCATGTTGACATTGAGCCAGCAAATGCTCACATCTTGGATGGAAATGCACAAGACCTTGAAGCAGAATGTGCCCTTTTTGAGAAAAAGATTGCAGACGCTGGAGGAATTGATTTATTTGTAGGAGGTTGGTAGACCAGTTTATTTTCTGGTGAGAGACTAAAGCTCCTTTCCCACTGGACATTGACTCCCAGGACAAATGACTCACGCAGTAGTCACCGGCATTCATCAGCTCTGAATGTGACACACCAGGAAAAAAGTCTGAAAGGCATACTTTTCCATGCATTCATGGGTATAGTACAAGCATTACTAGCGTTAGGATTGTCTTATTCTAGAAAACAATTACGAGATGCACTCGTCTGCTGTGCATTAGCTTTGTGATTGTAATAGTACTAGTAGTTCTAAATCCAATCTTTTTCAATGTATGCTATACATTATTCAAATCAAGGTATTGGACCAGACGGCCATATTGCTTGTTTTACTTTGTTGTTCAAAAGTTGCATGGTCACGATACAAAATGCTGTAGTGAAAGGTTTCTTATTTCTTTCTATGAAACCTAAGGATTGCAATACATGATTTAGGCCTACACGTATCTGTAGTGTTGGGATGGAATATGATAATCATAACTGAGCCTTCACTGTGCTTTACATGGATAAACAAATAGATACAATACAAGGACAGAACGTAAGGACAGTGAAGTTAAGAGAAACAGGTTGGATCGGAACAGGAACGTTTTAAGCTTAGGTCCGATACACTAGGCGGCGGTATGCTATTGCATGACATTGGTTTGGCTGAGCAAGCAGAAAAGGAAGAGTCGACCTCCAGAGTCGGACGCTTCACAGAGAACTATTCCCCAGGAGATCGTCGCTCCCAGTCAACAATGTCTGGACTTCTGAAGACAGTCGCTACCCGCGTTGCCCCTGCGCTGCGGGCCAACGCGGGCCAGCGGGCAGCCGTGCACAGTCGGCCCGCCAAGGAGGAGCTCAGCGCCGCCGTAAGTCTGACTCTCATGTCGTTCGGAGGCGACCTCTGACAAGGCGGCGCGCCGTCCTTGCAGGATATGTCAAATGAGCGGTCGCACAGTATACGACTACTATGTTTTACCTGATATGTAATGCGGCTAACCTAATGCATAGCACGGGTTCACCCATGGCAACAGTGTTAGTGTCCTGCGCAAAGCGGGTTGAAATGGTGCGATTCACCCGCGCTACTTCCGCCAATTATTTGAAAGCAGCTCCTTGTTTACGAGGCATATATCATTTGGTTGTTGTACTCGCACGAATATACGCCATAACTTTTTTTTATGTAGACCTATATAAATAATCCACTGAAGTGTATGCTCATGACTGTGAACAATGTTAAGTTAATGTGTTCTTGTGGCTCGGTGTATGATATTGCCCGTGTGTGTAATGGCTATTTCCTATGTTTTGTTCAGGAAACGACGATCGCATTCGCCGTGTTTTTCACCGGTGTTATGACACCATCTGCATGGATCCTCGCCCACCTGGAGGATTACAAGAAGAAATAATGAACATTGTACTGATGCATCCAACTTATCAAATGCTACTCCAGTTGTCTCCGGGACCATGACCAGAAACATGAGAAAGAGGGAGAAATCTTAACCTATTGCTTTACTACCTCTGGCAGTTACATCCTTAATATTGTTGAGTGGAATACAGTTGGACATGTGAATAAAGATGGACTGTAGCTAGGGCCATCCTGGCAAAAATGTCAACTGATAACAAACCACAATAAAACTTCATTCAAAGATTTAAAAGGCATTTGTGTACTAATTCTGTAAAAATCGACCGCAGCTAGCAAGGGTCTTCCTGGTAAAGATGGTGTAGTTAGAGCCCTACCTCCTTGTGAAGATAGACTATGGCAAGGGCCCTCCATATATAGATGGACTGTCCTCCTGGTCAAGACATACCTAGGTCCCTCCATGTAGAGATGGACTGTAGCTAGTTAGGTCCCTCTTACTGAATAAGGGTCATAGCTAGGGCCCTCCTGGTTAAGCCGGATCATAGTTAGGGCCCTCTTGGTAAAGATGGATGGAAACTAGCTTGGACCCTCCTGGTAAAGATGAGCCATAGCTAGGGCCCTCTTGATCAAGATGAACTGTAGCTAGGGCCCCCCTGGTAAAGATGGGCCGTAGCTAGCTCGGACCTTCCTGGTAAAGATGGGTCATAGCTAGCAAGGGCCCTCTTCGTAAAGATGGGCCCTAGCTCTGGCCTCCTATTATAGATAGACAATAACTAGGGTTAAACCATTTCTTGTAGTCAAAATGAAAGCAAAACAGGCAAGAATCCATTTCTTCACAAAGGCATTGAAAATCCACTTATTTTAGCCTCCTCGCCCTTATATTTACAGCAAATACGAATGGCATATGGAAAAAAAAACGTAAAAATATAAATCTGTCTGTTATTCAAGTGTGCACTATCATCCTAATATCCTAATGAAAAATGGAAAAGGTAATGCAGGTCACTACTTAACATATTTTAGACTCACATGGGCAACTACTTAATCCCACGTGAGATATAATCCTTCACTGCTAGAAACAAACAGGCTCCTAAGAATTGGTACTAAGGGTGAATTAGCAGGTTCTAATCCTCTACAGAGAAACTCCTCCCTGGCTCCTCAACCGAGGCTACAGAATTCTGTGACAGGTTTTAGGTTCAAGTTGCATTTACATTTTCTCTATTTTTGTTGTTATTATTATTATTGTTATTTAAACTCATCTAGACAAGTGAGTTCAAGTCAGCACTGGAAACATTGTTATTTAAATACATTTATAATAGCAACTCACTTTGTAATTCATTAAAATGGGATTAGATTCTTTGGTGAATTCTTCAGGTGAAGTCATACCTTATGGGGGGAAAAGTGCCTTCACACAACTGGAGCATAATATTGTGGCCAGCTACCTCATCATGGCAGGTAATGTTTTCTTTTCATATTATCCTTAGTTACACAATTGAAATAAACCATTCATTAAATTAAATATGACATTTTCAATTTGATTCATTGTGTTTAAATGCAATTTGTTATGCTTACTTGTAATGGTGCGGTGATGATCATTGGTACAATGTATAGCATTAGTCAGCATAAAAACTACCTCACCTTACCGTGCCCTACCTCACCTTACGTGCCTTGGACTGTTCAGACTGGAAAAAAATTACAAAATTAAATTAAAAGAAAACATAACTTACTGTGTCATTGTTTATTGTTTACTGTTTAGATTGTCCTTCTGTTTATATTGTTTATATTGTATCCTGTTTATATTGTATATCTGTTTATATTGTATATCTGTTTATATTGTTCATCTGTGTATATTGTTCATAACTGTTTCTATTGTTCATAACTGTTTATATTGTTCATCTGTTTATATTGTTTAGATTGTCTTCCTGTTTAGATTGTCTTCGCTATTTAGATTGTCATACTGTTTAGATTGTCTTCCTGTTTAGATTGTCTTCGCTGTTTAGATTGTCATACTGTTTAGATTGTCTTCCTGTTTAGATTGTCTTCACTGTTTAGATTGTCTTCCTGTTTAGATTGTCTTCCTGTTTAGATTGTCTTCACTGTTGAGATTGTCTTCACTGTTTAGATTGTCTTCCTGTTTAGATTGTCTTCCTGTTTAGATTGTCTTACTGTTTAGATTGTCTTATTGTTTACTGTGTCTATTTATTTCGCTAATTCACCTGGGCCTGAGAGGCATGTAATTTCATC
>OMOU01095458.1:12203-31080 GCA_900312585.1 Malacocephalus occidentalis
GCCGTCTGGGAAAAGACTGCGGAGTCTCCGGGCCAGAACCAGCAGGCTCAAGAACAGCTATTTCCACCAGGCGGTCAGGAGGCTGAACTCCCTCCCTGCTCTGCCCCCCTGCCTCCAACACATACTGACTCTGCCCACACCTCCCCCCCACCCTCATTGACTGCACATTTCACTTTCCCCTGCCCTGCAATTTGCACAAAAACTACCTCACCTTACGTGCCTTGGACTGTTCAGACTGGAAAAAAACCAACAAAAAAAACCAACAAAAAAACCCCATAACTTACTGTGTTTATTGTTTACTGTTTAGATTGTCCTTCTGTTTATATTGTTTATATTGTATCCTGTTTATATTGTATATCTGTTTATATTGTATATCTGTTTATATTGTTCATTTGTGTATATTGTTCATAACTGTTTATATTGTTCATAACTGTTTATATTGTTCATCTGTTTATATTGTTTAGATTGTCTTCCTGTTTAGATTGTCTTCGCTGTTTAGATTGTCTTACTGTTTAGATTGTCTTACTGTTTACTGTGTCTATTTATTTCGCTAATTCATTGGGCCTGAGAGGCATGTAATTTCATCTGTGCTGTATGTCAATATAGCACATTTGACAAATAAAATAACTTTGAACTTGAACTTTGAACAAAATGGAACCCACCACGTCATTGTATACATCAAAATTGTGTTAGCACGTCGTGTTAGCACGTACAAATATTGTGCACTGACATGACAAAATACACTACAAATGTCATTAACACTACAAATGTCATGTAGTTAAGACGTCACATAGCCTGTCACAGCCATCTGATTGTTCCATTCTATTGATGCCTAGTGTCTAATATATGTGTAAGGAAGCGTGAGGTGCAGTGAGATTTGGCTGGTGTTTCTTCTTTTGTTATTTAATGACATTAGGAAAACAATGAAATCAGTGTTTAGGTGCATTACCGCCCACTTCTGGATTTGAATTAGTATGACATTAAATGATCCTATTAATACTAGAAGCGTCATTTGGGCTTTTCTGTTGCAAATATCTCAAATGTATGAGGCCCCCAGTCAATGACCTTTCCTAAATATATGTTGATATTATTTTCACAATATCTAAATTCAAAAGACAGCCTGTGCCATAGCAGTCAGGCTGACTGCATTATGTCCATATACCACACTATAACCAAATACAGCCATTTCTTTCATGTTGGTGTGGGTTTTGGCACATCTTGGGTTGCTTCGCAAAATGTACATTTTTCTTCAATCTTTTAATTTGTTCATATCGTGTAATGTCTCAATCCGAAACACAGAGTAGGAGCCCATTTGAATGTGCCAGCATTGTCTGCTATATTGCCTGGATATCATCCTCACAGTGGTGTTGAAGCTGGACCTCTTGCGTCGCTATGAAGCTCATCACCACGTCGGTATCCGCGTTGATGTCACTGGAGCAGGATCGGAACATGACCCAGTCCAGGTCACCGGCATCCCGAATATCGTCATCAACTTGGTCAGAACACCGCCTAACTTCCCTCTTCACTACCGTCTCCTATTCTATCCTTTGTTCATATTCCGGCAGCAGGAGAATGGTACCATGGTACTACTTGCTGAACGGGGGAAGAGAGCCTTGACATGGCAGCCTTGTAGCCTCTCTTGAATGGCGTATAGCAGTGGTCCAAAATTCTTTCTCCTCTGTTAGCACACGTGTTGTGCTGATGGAAGTGCGGCATGACTTTCTCGAGATTGGCCCTATTAAATTCCTCACCACCACCACAGCCGCGTTGTTGGCTCGCTCATACTATCTCCGCCGGCCACTCAGGATCGTAAAATGTACCATTGTTGTAGATCAAAGTTAATGTCCACGAGTGTATCTCGCCTGTATGTTGTTAGTGCCGATATTGTTCCATTGGATGTATTTAAACATGTTTCACAATATATGTGAACATGTACTGCAGAAAACCAGTTGGTGTATATCTATCTCTGAAAATAGTGGGGTTTTTTGGGGTTATTTGATACTTGTGTCCGGCTGTGAAAAACAAAAGAAAACCGCATGTGAACGTCTGAACCTCTGCAGAGAAAGGCAAAGGTCCAGGAGAAAGGTGTGTGTGCGCCCTCTGAGTAGCGACATGGATCTTTGAAGATCTTTGTTTATGTGCAGGACAGAGTGGGTGGAATTAGCGATGTTGAGGACGATGAGGATTGCATTGTAGGAGGAAAGCGTGGTGATGGATTCAGACCCCCCCCCCCCCCCCCACACACACACACACACACACACACAGAGACACACACCACTTGCCTTGTCAGCATTCAACTTCTTTCCAGGCTCCTTGATGAGGACACTCTGGTCCACTGCACTGATGCCACACAGGGAATCTGGCTGGGCCCTCAGCTGCAGTCTATTCTTCTCTCCTGGGACTGCTGCATTGGGAAAAAACTCTATTGACACCTAGAGAAAATGATTAATAATAATATTGGGATTTAATTTGCCCCCATTATTACAGCAGTCCACGTCACTTGGGAGATGCTCTTTTTGTTAACGATACATCCCATTTGACATAGTCGACATAACACTGACCTGGTTAGCAAAGCATTTCTCCGTATCAAAATCAGCTTTGTGAGCAATGACGTTCTCACTGGGAAGGCCAGCGTACACGACCACCTGGACCAATGGTGCCATGTCTGGAGACACTTTTAACTTGATAGTGATTTCCCCCTTGGTCACTGAAATGACCATCATCTATCAATGAACAGCTCTGAACTTTGAGGGTAAAGAATGTTTTTTGTATGTCCCAGTGTCTGTAAGAGCCCTGTCCAGACCCACCTGGTTTATTCAGAACTTCAACCTTTACAAGTCCTTGTTTGGAGATGGCCCCCCGAGCCAAGATCTGCAGAGAGTCTCATTTGTCATTTGTAGGGATTTCTCTATCTCTGCTGAATGACACTGCATTACATTCCTTTACAGTAAGCATAATAGCTAAGACTCCTCCATGCCCATACATATGTATATACAAGGAACCTAGTATTTCTGTGTATTAATCTATTTTGACATTTTGCTCACCAGATACATAATATCCACCGGGCCTGGGGCTTCCCCAACAATTGTAAAGACGACTTTGATGACTTCTTCCACATTGCAGACAAGCTTGGACTTCCTCGTCTTCACCACTAGTTCACTGCTGGTTGGAGTGTCCTCTGTTTTTGGCCGGAACAATGAGAGATCGTGATCACTGTTTTCATAGTGAGGAATTCTCTCCCATGGATACGTCAATGTGGGCAGCGCAGACACCTTGGTGAAATAAAAAGAGTCGTGTGATTGTGTGTTTGATGATTTTTGATGATTTAACAGACGGACTCCGGCAAATCACATACAGCCGTCATTGTAACACATTGTATGTCACGAGGATTGACAGGACAACAAAAATAGGCCTAGACATCATCCTAGCGATGAACTTGTCTTCCTTACTGTGAGTTTCATTCTGTCATGAAAGACGGATGTGTTGAATGAAAAACTGGCGACACCATCACTGTCGGTGGTGAGGTTTTTTGTGAGCTGTGCCACCAACTGGCTTCTCTTCTCAAACAGGTAGAGCACCTTGTTTGGGATGGGCGTGTCATTAAAGTACACCGCCTTCACCTGATGGATGACAGACAATACGTGAAACAGGATCAACCATCCCTATGTTAGAGGAATCATTTTGGTCGCAGACAAAACTATTATTCATGAACTGCTAATTGCACAAACCTTGCCCTCCACAACCGATCCTCTCTCAAACACCTTGGGCGTATCAATAAACGAAAGCTTTCCAATCACGTAAGAAAGTTTGATTGTTTTTCTCACCAAGTAATTGAGTCCTTTGAAGTCATAAAAAAGACAACTGTATTAATTTGCAGTAAGGTGCGTGTTTAAGAGAGAAGATAGTAACTGTGTGACTTACCGGTCCCTTCCTCTATTACGTCCGCAATGACAGAAAGTTCAGTCTCTACTAACTTCTCACGTGTGGAACTTGTGAATAGTGCCATGTTGACGTTAAATGTTACACAACCAGTCTTGTCCAGCTAGGAAAAGTATAGAAAATACATATATGTACATGTATGCTATGAATAGGTACAGGTATCGGTATATCTTGTTCTTGTTCTATATCGGTGTTCTTCAGGCTTAATGGGGGATCGACCATTACCCTACCTTTTTCATCTCTTTGTGGCAAGGGATAACCAAATCAGGCTTTCCGTCTATAGTAAACCTCATTGGCATTGACCAAGAATTAGGTCTGCATATTTCCAACGAAGCAGTGGCTGGCACAGGCTGTTTGTATGTGTAGCTGAGTGGAAGAAAATAATTTCTTAAGGAACCTCCTTGTTGTTATGTTAAAGGAGACATATTCTATGACCATGTGTGAGCATGACTAGCCATTCCAATTGGCTTCATACAGAGGTTGGAATGGCCCCACTTGACACAAGTGGAAGTGTCCCCCTAGAAGGATGCTGGATAGATTAGACTACCCATTAGACTGTAGCAACTGGTAGGGTGACCATACATCTGGGTGGACATTCAATTGTGACGTGGGGCCATTCCAACAGGCTTTTGAAACTGCTTGCAATGGCTAATCATCCTCAAACCTGTTGGTATAATAGGAGTCTTATAGGATTCAGTTGGAACCACATATGCTGATGGATGGTTGGTTTAATCAGCCTCACCTGGCCCAAGTCAGGCTGATTAGACTCTGGGGTTGGATGAGGCTGCACATCGGTGGGGTATTGAGTACTATACCCTACAGGATAAACCAGCCATCGCCACACATTCACAGAAAGCGCTGTGGTGTGCCCACACTCTAATGAACCCGCCAGAGCAGGTGATAAATGCTAACGTGTCAGGGCGCTTCCTTTGTCTCTGTGGAATTGGCTGTGTGATGTGAAGGGGGTGTGGCGTGGCATCGGGGTGGCCAACTCCCACGATCAATGCAGCTGTGGGTGGTGAGCATCGTCAATGAGTCGCTACGTTATATTGACATGCTGGACAGACTGGGCCATTGCCGGGAAGAAAGTACGGCGGCACACACTTCACAGTTTCTCTAACATGTTTAGTGTCGTTTGTCGGCAGAGAGTAAAACAGAGAGAGTTGCGGTACGTGGTATTAACACGGTGAACTATATATAAGACTGTATATATACAAGACCTATACCTGTCGTGTTTGTCCCACTACGTAGCAGGCTGGTTTATCCTGTGTGCCTTCATTACTAAATGCCCCGCAGGTGAGGCTGCGTAAAGCAGCCATCCTCCATACACACTCCACGATCATACAGCACAATGAATCACCGTTATTGTCAAAAAGATTCAGTCTTACGTTGAGCACACTTCTGCTGTTATGTCGTCTGCAACACTTAATTTCTCAGGCACCTTCAAGTCCACATCAAACTTTGGCAGAACTAGGATGTAGAGCATGGATGTTGGTCATTCTCATCGGTCGCAGTACCACATGCATCAATGTCATCACAGGATCAAAAGCATACCGTATTTCTCCACCAAAAAGTTTTGTGAAAATGTTTGTTCTTCAGTGTTCCACAGCTGAATCTGATACATTCCAACAGGTGCCTCTGAGTTCAATTTGTAAGAAAGCTGCACTAATGAACCGTTTGAGGCCTCATTCAACCACTGTCCAATTCGGTTTGTGTGCGCATCCTATTTATAAATGAAATGGAGCAGGTTATTCCTAACCTAAGTCCTGAAAATATGTATTCATTTGGCATACACTGTGTTGCTTGTTTGAATTTTTTTTTTTTTATGGACAGCCTTACCTTGATTGTGATTCTTTTGTACTGTAAACAAAATGACAAATATGATTGATTCGAAATAATATCATATTTATATTTTACAGAGCTAACTATATCCACTTTGAATACCAAATGATCTGACCTTTGACATTTTACAGACCAAACTAGTGTCTAAGAAGTCTAAGAAAGGCATTGTTCTCAAGGTCCTTTATGTACTTTAACTTCAATTCATCAATAAAAATAGATCATTATGTAGACTTTTGATCAAGTTCAACCTTTAGATTGCAACCAACTTATTCTTTCAAGACTCTTCTACTACATCCCCTGAATTGTTTTGTTGTTGCAGACCTTCAACTAAGCAAAAAAAGCTTTACTTCCCACTCATGTACTATTGATATACTATTGACCAAAAATCAGTTGCAACAGCCTTGATCTTTGCCCTGCCTGAACAAACATGTAAACTGGACTCAAGTACACATGATGCATTTTATTTAATTGTTTTGCTTTTCGGTAAATTCACCCCATTATTCCTCCTGCATTTTGCTACCTGGTACAGTAGGCCAATATCAAATAATGTAAGGCTGATTTAGGTTGTATGACACTTCTCTTATGACACATAACATCTGTGGATGGCACTCACCAGCTCTTTGACTGATCGGAGTTTGCTGTCGAGTGTTATCGCTCTGAAGTGCACTGCAAAGAGACGACACCAGATATCATCTCAGGAGTTTCTCTGGGAAACTATTTCATTTGACATATATAGTAGATCACTTCTCTCATTATAATCTTTTATTCTCTCACATGCATCGTTGTATTTTAGTTCATTTAACAATTCTGTTTGTAATTAATTTGATTCCGAAATACACTGAACAAAAATCTAAACGCAACACTTTTTTGTTCCAATTTTCCATGACTTGAAATCAAAGATCTAAGACTTTTTCTATGTACACAAAAGGCCGATTTCTCTCAAATGTTTTCACAAACTTGTTTAAATCTGTGTTAGTGAGCACTTCTCCTTTGCTGAGACAGGACTTCACCTGCAATATTGTCTGAGACCAGCCACGCGGACAGCTGATGCAACAATTGGTTTGCATAACCAAAGAATGTTTGCGCAAACTGTCAGAAACCGTCTCTGGGAAGCTCATCTGCATGCTCGTTGTCCTCACCGGGGTCTTGACCTGACTGCGGTTTGTCGTCATAACCGACTTGAGTGGGCAAATGCTTACGTCACATCTCAGTTCTTGTATGGCCTCCATACTCCCCGGACATGTCACCCATTGAGCATGTTTGGGATGCTCTGGATCGGCGTATACGACAGCGTGTTCCAGTTCCTGCCAATATCCAACAATGTCGCACAGCCATTGAAGAGGAGTGGACCAACATTCCACAGGCCACAATCAACAACCTGATCAACTCCACGCGAAGGAGATGTGTTGCACTGCGTGAGGCAAATGGTGGTCACACCAGATACCGACTGGTTTTCTGACCCCCCCTCCCTCTACATATCTGTGCAATCCATAGTTCAGTGCCTAATAAATATCTCTTTTCAAGATCAAAGTGCACATTTTAGAGTGGCAGATCATTTATTGTGATCTGGCCTAAGGCACACTTGTGCAATAATCAGCATCTTGATATACCTCACCTGTCAGGTGGACGGATTATCTCAGCAAAGGAGAAGTGCTCACTGACACAGATTTAAACAAGTTTGTGAACAAAATTTGAGAGAAATAGGCCTTTTGTGTACGTAGAAAAAGTCTTAGATCTTTGAACTTTGAACCCATGAAAAATTGGTGTTGCATTTGTATTTTTGTTCAGTGTAGTTCTATATTTACCAGTTTGTCCTGGGAGGTAGAGGGGTTTATCAGTTTGGATGAATGTCTGTGGCTTATAGGATTGGATCAGCACTTTCCTCTCTTCTTTCATTTCAAATGCTTGGCCTCGAACAATCACCTCCAATGCACGGACATTAGCCTGCAATGGAACCTGTTAAAAAAAACATTGGAAGATGTAGCTTTGGAATTTCTTTCTAGTTTGCAGAATGTATATCAATGAAGGGAAACAATGATTCAATGATGTGACATTTTTTTCGTAATTAAAAGTATCGTAAAAAATGAATGAGGCCTATACAACAATGAAAAGTCAAATATATAATATATCTTTTGGAAAATATGTTTGATTGAAAACATATATCAAATATATGTTGTACTATGTCACCCGTGCATGGATGGGCAACAGTGGACTGCATTACACTGGATGCTCTGGATGCTTTAGAGTTGCACTCCTTTAATATGTGTCCAGTCATCTTCTGACAAGATGGCACACTGGGCCTTTGTATACAAAGCTTGACGTGGATTCTTGTCTTTCACAAGACCTGTTCCAGGTACTATTGGCCATGTTTGCTCAAAGCAGGATTGGATGAGCTGTAGACACCATGTGGGTGGTGGTGATAAACACTGTCAAGGCTGAACAAATTCATGTATTCCCTTTCACAACAGCTGGGTAAAAGTTAAACAGATACTTGAGAATGTTGAACTATTGAGTAATGCAGCTGATTCAAAGAAAAAAATATATTTGAGGAGGAAACAACCTTGAAAAGAATACACTGGTGAATTTCAACATCGGAGGTCTGCTGAAACAATGTTATGTTCTCCTCCTTGGACTTCAGAGTGACAGTCATGTGCAGGGTCTCGTTTGGGCTGAGCAGACTCAAGCACAACCTGCTTTCAGCTCCAGCCTCCAGTATTGCAGGGATGGTCACCATGTAGTGCCTGCAACAGCACACACACACACACACACACACACACACAGCTGGGGCTGACTTTACAGGACAGTTATAACGGAAGGCAGTAGCGTAAGTAGGTCATTGGCCCCCCATGATAACTATGGGGTGCCTAATATGTGTGCCTATAAGCAGGTTCTTTTTCAACCAGGTAGTATATGACTTGTATATGACTTGGAGGTGTGAGGCTGCCATCCCGCTCTTAACGAGGCACTAAGGGAATTGGGCCCTGTCTATTGAGCCACATTCATCAACAGATTCATCATGGCGGTAATACAATCACTGTTCACTTCACAATCAATCCAGGCAATCGTCCCGGGGCTCATTTAAAGCACTCGCAGCCAGTTGACTGACTTGCATCTGTATAGCACCGTACTGTATTGCGACAATTAAAACATGCTATTTTATGGTAGGTCAATTGACTGTATACGGGTAGGCCTCATAGGTAGCAACAGGGTGATTGCCCCCCTACTTCCATCTATGATCCATGAAAGACAAGCAATTTCTTTTGGTTTTGCTAGTATAGAGCATAGAGCATATAGAGAGTTAGTGAGTATGTTGCAGAAATTGGTAGACTTACGGTCTGGCCACCGCTTGACACAAACATATCCAGCTGAGGCAAGCGAATCCTAGCCATCTCCACATCTGTAAACCAGCAGGCTTCATGGCTGACTGGGCTTCCCCTCTGACTGTCTGATCTCTTGGATATAGCCTCCACTGAGCAGGGCGGTCCTACCAGGGATGACATTTCCTGCAACTTTGTTATAATCTTTATGACAGCCTCCTCTACTGCATGTTTTGCTTATGGGGGATTTTAACATCCATGTGAATAACCCACCTGACTCTCTTGCAAAAGCTTTTATTATAGACACATTTGGTTTCAAACAGCGTGTCCAGCAGCCTACCCACACCGGTGGAAACACATTGGACCTTGTCCTGGTCTGTGGAGTTGAAATTACAGATTTATGTGTCTCTCCTGATACCTTAGCTCTCTCTGATCACTGTATGCTCACGTTCCAGGTGATGGTATTTTACCCGAGGGACAACCTCCAGGCTACCTATAGCTGCCGTCATATCACCCCTGCAACCACCACAGCCATGGAAGATAAGTTACCTCTGTTACTTGCTCCTCTTGCTGACTTCAGGGGTTCTGTGGATAGAGCTCAAGTTAACTTGAACTTGTTAACTTGAAGTCTTCTATCTCGCATGGAAACTCAACCAAAGTTCCTCTTTGTGAAAGAACTGACACAAAAACAACCTCACAAAAGGAACTCATCCCTCTCTGCCTAGAGTTCTTGAGTTGCCTAGAGTTCTTAAGAGAGAATCAATAAGAAAATACATTGATGCCTCATCTACCCTCATACTGATCATTCACACCTTCCTAACCTTTCCTTTCTAAAGTACTGGAAAGAATTTTAGCTAGCCAAATCATCAATCAACTGTCAGCAAATAATTTCTTCAAACCCTTTCAGTCTGGGTTCAGAACCCTATATTCAACTGAAACCGCTGTAACCAGAGTGGCAAACAATCTCCACCTTACCATGGACGGCAACGCAATCTCTCTGCTGGTGTTGCTTGACCTCAGCACCACTTTTGACACAATCGACCATAGCATCCTCCTATATCGAAATTAGCTTTCACTGCTATGCCGACGACACCCAAATCTACATTCCTGTTGGATCAAAGGACTCCCTTGAGATCCAGATGTTGAATCCTGCATGACTGCAATTAAATGATGGATGTCCCAAAACTATCTGCAACTAAATACGGGGAAAACTGAGATGATAATGATGAAGTTCATAAATGAACTTGAACTTGAAAATGTTTGATGACAATTTCCCAAAGCCCTTGTGTCAAGGAACTTGGTGTCCTGTTGGACCCTATGCTTTCTTTGAATCAGCACGTGAAAATATTACCAGAGCTGCATTCTTCCATCTTAGAAATATTGCTCAGATTAGACCAATGTTATCCACTGCGAACGCAGAGACACTCATACATGCATTTATATTGTCCAGACTGGATTACTGTAATGCACTGTTCTGTGGCTTACCGAGCTCAAGCCTCCAGCTTGTGCAGAATGCTGCTGCTAGACTTCTAACGAGAACTAGGAAGTTCGACCACATTACTCCTATTCTCACTTCCCTCCACTGGCTCCCAATAAACACAGATCAGATTTTAAGGTGCTACTTCTTACCTACAAGACCCTGCATGGGTCCGCACATCATACCTGAAGGACCTTATTGTCCTTCTCGGCCCCTCTGGTCTTCAGGGGTTGGCCTTCCATCAATTCCAAAAGTGAATAAAATATCTGCTGGAAACAGGAGGTTCTCGTATTGAGGGCCCTATTTGTGGAACAGTCTGCCACCTGTAATCATATATATATGATATATTTAAAGCTAGACTTAAAACCCACCTATTTACCCTCGCTTTTGGCTGCTAGGAGTGCCCCTCAGCTCCAAATCAATCACGCTGTCAGCGCTAGCCTACCCTGACTTCCGATAGCTATTAGGGTAGAGGTTGCCTTTGTTTCCCTGTGCTCCATCTAACCATCATGTCTCCAATTATTAGGGTGCTGCTGTGATCATGACTGGATTCCTGGCCACCCCACCTGATGGCTACCAGGTTGCCCTCCAGCCAGCACTACCTCACAATATTACCATTCCATTATCATCTATACTTACTTCTATACCATCTATACCATACTTAATGTTAATAATTGTTATGCTTTGTTACCCCTTTTTTATGCCCATTTGACCCCCATTGCACTCTGAACCATCCCTGGAAGGAGGGATCCTGCCCTCTGTGTTCCTTTGAGATTTCTTCCTTAAGGGAGTCGTTTCTTGCTCTTAGGGGGGGTAGGGCTAGGGGTTGTCATCATCATGATCACTTGGCCCATAATATGGCCTGTAAAGCCCATTGAGACTAACTGTGAGCTTGACCCTCCCCCGATCTGCCAAGTAGTACTCAACCTCGGCGAACCGTCACCATACCAGGGCGCCCAACTACCAGGCCGGCCAGAAGGTGTGGCACTCCGCTTCCTCTCCAGGTGGAATCTAAAAAGCTGGCCCATAAGTTCATCGGCCCCTTCGCCATCCAGAGGGTGAGCAACCTGTTGATGGTGAGACTACAGCTTCCACGCTCCATGCACTTCCACCCTACTATCCACATCTCCAAAATAAAGCCTGTCCAGGAGAGCCCCCTGATGCCCGCTGCTCCACCCCATCCACCCCCTCGCCTCATCGACGGCGGTCCAGTCTACACTGTCCAACGCCTGCGGCGATCCCATGGCCAGGGTAGGTGTATGCAATACCTGGTTGACTGGGAGGGATATGGACCAGAGGAGAGAAAGTGGGTCCCCGCCCTCCACTCGGAGCCGCAACCCCTCCAATCTTCTCTACCCAACAATCTCAACCTACACAGGCCTTGATATGAGAGGGGGATGCTGGAATTGTCAATCATCGGTCAAGAAAACAAAACATTCCGGCGTATGCCGCCCTCCAGTCCACATGGAATGGGTCACTCCCAGACCCTGACACCGCACCAAGTACTAGGAGGAGTGTGAATCCTCAGAGTCGGAGGACGCCTTTAGTGAGCTGGTCGTCCATGGAAGATATATATCTCTGCCAACACTGCTACAACAATACTACTAGAAGATCAGCATTGAGAAATGATTGTGGCGAGCACCACGGAGGAGTGAATGAAGTGAGACAGACGATGGGAATATTGAGGAATATTTGAGTTGATCTCCCCCAGTACATGGCCTGACTCCAGAATGAACATATATTATATTAACAGCTTAAACAAACAATGGCAATCGGGAGTTACTCCCGGCAGCACAACTTTCACCAATGGTGGCATAAACACACTAGCAAATGAAAGAATAACACACTTAAAACACACTATAAATAGCACTAATAATGGAACACCTAAACATCGCTTTTTGAACCAAAACCAAACAACACATGAACATTCTGACCTCACATAAACCTTTCCACGCCATGCATAATTAGTGCGGCTCTGCCGCTACAGTATCAATACTGCCACAAAAACAAAATGGCTCTACCAATGCTACTATGGCTTAGCTTTAAGAAAATGGCGCAACCAACTCATCACCAAGAATAACTAAGAAATACAGCACTGATCATTTTTCTCCACTCACCAATACTATGCAGCCCTCTTTCACTCCAACACTGGATATTTGTGCTGCTTTTAACTGTCCTTTGGTATGGGGCTGATTGATGAAGTGGCAAACTTGCTTCCAGTTGATACTGACATGGACATGGACTGCAACCCACCTGGAAGTGGTTGCGTTCAGCTTTGCAGTCAACAGGATATAGGTGAACGGTTTGTTGTCACTATACACAGCGAAAGTAGTAGTAGTACAGATAGTCACAGAACTTCAGTGGTCAGCCATTTTAAATTCTAGCATGCCTGCAAGAAGGGAGGGTGTGGGGGTGTTTGTGTTTGGTGGCTGGCTGGCTTAATTGACCTGACCTGACCCAGTTAGAGTCAGCCACCAGCACTAGCCTGCTCGTGCTGCTACCATCTGCTACCATCTACATTCACCCTGAGATGCTAAAGGCTCTGGACTTTGTCACACCATCTTGGCATGCACGCCGATTCAATGTCACTTGGAGGTTAGGGACAGTACCTGTGGAGTGGCAGTAGTAGTGGCAACAGTCAGAGGAATCTGCGACAGAGAATGTAAACAGCTTGCACCCAAATGAATTCTACAGTGAGCAGGCATATTTAAAATGCCATTGTGTCTTTGATGAGAGCACATGTGCACATGTGCTGTAGGAGCCATTTATGTTTATTGTTGGCATGTCATATGATTTTGTTATAGACTTACTTGTTGTATTATTATGGACACGTGGTGGTGGTGATTGGATGCACAGTGTTGTATATGTATATGTAACAAGATCTGGTGGGATCTTGTGGGATCTTGTGGGATCTGGTGGGATCTGGTGGTCTTCATAAAGAATGAAGAATTCCTGACGATGAAGTGTCGATTTCTGTCCACGGTGACTATGGAGCCTTCGACTTTGGTCACGGTGTATGGCTTACTGTTATAGGGTGGCAATCGAGCTATATCTGTGATAGTCTGCTATTCCCCCACCAATGATGGAGGCAAAAATTATCAAGAAGCAGAAGAGTTTTCTGACACCCCCCAAGCCACCATAGCTGATGTTTGATGATTTGGCCATTCCCGGTGAACGCCAGAATTGCTCTGGCCAAATCCACCAGCTGGAACGGGAACAGGCATCATCTGCTGCACTGAATTTGCAGGGAGAATAAACTTTTCCCAGCAAATTGCACATTTCAAAAGGAGAAATGTGGACACAGAGGCACTCATCTGGCAACACTTACCAGCTTGACTACATCCTTGTCAACCACAAATGGAGGAACAGCATGCACAATGCCCAAGCATACGACACCATAGATATAAACTCTGATCACAGGATTGTTCACAGGATGTATCTCAAGCTTAGTTTGACTATCCCCAAGAAACCAGCCTCTACCGACTGAAAAAAGCATGACTGGAGCCTTCTTCAGCAGTCCAACATCTACCAAGAGTACATGGTAGAAGTAAAAAACCATTACGATGCTGTTTCTGCAGAATCTCCAGAAATCTCTACCAACCAACAGTATTCTAAGTCTAGTCAAAGCTAACAAGGAAGCAGCTACAGCCTACTTCGACACCATGGCCCCACCAAGTCCACAACTCAATTTTTGTCTAAAGAACCGCCTGCAAACAGCTGAGTCCCCATCTTCAAGAAAGGTGATCCAAACGACCTGGGCAACTACAGAGGCATCAGCCTTAGTCCCACCCTGCCAAGCTCTACAACAGGCTACTCCTCAACCGCATCCACCCCCACATTGAACCTCTTTTCAGCAATGAGCAGAATATCTTCAGAGAACACCACGCCATCCGGGCACCCATCCTCACCATTAGGGGGCTCATCGAAGGAATCAGGCGGAATGGTCTCGACTGTATCCTCAAATTCATAGATTTCAAGAAGGCCTTTGACTCCATACATCGTGGGAGGATGTTTGAAATCCTTGATGCCTATTGTTATGCGTGGTTTCGAGCAGTCATCTACTGTGGTTTCAGATTCAGGTTCAGGAATGTCTGTAGCAAAGCAGCGAGCTCAGGAATCTATGTGACACAAGGCAGTATCACCTGGAATGATTAGAAGTTTATATTGGAGATGCACAGCCAGCCTGAGAAGCAGGCCAACACCACCATCCCCACGGTTGATAAACAGCGAGTGCATCTCCAAGGCCTTGGATCACAATTTAGGCCTCGGATCACAAAGGCCCTGCACATTTAAGTACAACTGTATGATAAAGTAATGTAGAGGACTCATTGCATAATTCAGCATACACTCGGGGGGGAATTCTAGATGCAGTGTACATGCAGTGTTATGGTTTGCCTGTCGGTGTTGACTGGCCCTTTAAGAGGAGAGACGTTGACGCTAGTTTGTTGTGATTTGCTGCAGCATCTTAAAACGTTGTTGTGGTCTGACGTTTTACAGAGTTGGTTTACTAATTAATAAACTACAGTTTGTCTCGTGAGAAATCGTTTTTCTGGACTTATTCCGAATTTCCACAGTAAAACATTAATTATGAACTAATCTTAAATGTAAACACTCGTTTAGAATATCAATGTAAACGTTTAACTGTGTAAGTTCAAACACACTTTAACAAAAGTGAACATTGTACGACACTGCACGAGATATACATGCTAGATATCCGTGCTTCTTTTAGATTTGTTGCCTTAGTTTTTACAGACTTGTGAAATTGGTGCATAACACTGAACATTAAGAGAGTAATAATATACAAATTGGCGCTCTTTGTGTGACCGAGTTTAAATAATGATATTATAAATTACGATAATTTTTTTCGACATTTGTCCCTTCTGAGCCTTTGTACTCGATTGTTGTTGCCTGACTGCCAGCTGTGCTGTGTTGCAGTACTCTTCCAAGTCAGAAGTTTCAGGGGAAAACGGAAAGATGGGAAGAACCTCACCAACCTCACGGTAAACTCGGCATAATGCCGCGTTCAGTTTACTTCGGAAGTCGGAGCTTGGAATGAATTATGTTGTGTTCCATTATATTTTGGGTTGTTAAGATTCTTCTGATTTGGGAATTTCGACATGGGGGGGCGTTCCCCTTGAAACTTCGAACTTGGAAGTGGGAAATTCCGGCTTCCGAGTACAACTGGAACGCAGCATACTGCATATCGCGAATCATGGTAGTCTCGTGATGCGCAGCTAGTGTCTTCATATATAGCCTAGGGTAGCTTATAATCGCACTCAAGTACTGCTAAATGCTACATACGTCTTTACTATAAAGTGTCCGCTCAGATATAATGCTTTCTATTGTAGCTTGTGGGTCAGTGTTCTTCCCAGGTCTTTTCTACGCCTTGAGGAAACTACTGAAGTCCAGCTTCACACACTGGAGTGATGCCGACGTGGTTGCTGTTAGTGAAAGGTATTTTTCAAAAAGCTATTGTCCAAGAAAGTTGTGAAGTTAAAATTGACGTAAATATTAAGTGTTGACACTTTTGATCCAGGCTAGTTTCCTCCATACATGCATCGTTGGCCACCGTGTCTGGATTAATCGTTGTGAACACCTGCAAGAACGTGATGACTGACAGGTACTGCCTTACTAAATGAAGGGATGTACACCTACAGATTCAACAGAACATACAGTAAATACAGTAAATATGAATGCTGGCTTTATATCCTATTCAGACACTGGCTGGTTAATAGTTTTGTGCTGTTTGGAGCTCCTTACATGGCGTACGACATCTACGCCATGTACCTGACGTATTACCACCAGCAGAGACTGAGAAGCAGCGGCTGCGCTTCCCAGAAGCACTCAGTGCAAACGATGAAGGCGTTCCTGTTAAAGGAGCGATTGCTGATCCTTCATCACATGGCCCTCCTCCTTGTATTCATGCCCATTGCTCTGGTACGGAAGACTCAAACCTGTCAAATGTTCAGTGGTGGAAGAAGTACTCGGGGGTCTCAAAGGTTTCAACAGGGCATGAAATTGCGTACGCAAAGTGTCTGATCAATGCCTACGCACATTTTGGAGACGGGAAATTGGCGACGCATTTCACTTGAAAGCAAAAGTTATAGATCCACGTTATCAAAACCATTTTAACCAGCAATGTCAGATACATTTAATGGAGTAAAAGGTACAATATTTGCCTCTGAAATGTATTAGTATAAAGTAGCGGAACATAGAAATAAGTAAAGTGAAATACAGTATTTGAATAAATGTACTTGGTTACATTCCACCAATGAAAATGTTTTATGTACAAAATAAATATCTAGGCACGTGAACACATACTCACAAACTTCCAGTAATGTGTGTGTGTGGGTGTGTGCATCAGTTCTTCAGAAGAGGCCTTGGAGACTTCTTTATAGCTTGTTTTTGGATGACAGAGTTCAGCACGCCCTTTGTTTCATTAGGAAAAATTCTCATTCAGGTAAGGTGTCTGTGTCCATTTATAACATTTCAGTGAATTATGTACTTGCCAATTCTCCAGCTCACTGATGTTTCACTTGCTTATTTCTAGCTGGGCCTTGAGAACAGCAAACTCCACCGGATCAACGGTCTCTTGGTTCTTGCCAGTTTCTTCACCTGCCGGCTACTGCTCTTCCCTTACATGTACTGGATGTACGGGCGCCAGTTCGACATCCCCCTCCACCGTGTTCCCTTACACCTGCCGCTGCACTGCAACGTGGGCAACCTGTCCATCCTGGCCCCACAGGTTTACTGGTTCATGCTGCTGCTGAAGAAAGCACGCAGACTCTACCTGAGGCAGAATAAGGGAAAAGCCCAGGGGCTAAAAACAGAGTGAAACTTTTCAAATGTCTACTTACAAAATGTTTTTGAATAATTAAAATGATTCAAGATTCAATATTCCTTTATTGCTATATTAGATTAAACTTTTTTGTCATTGCACAGAGTACGCATACCAGTACAACGAAATGCAGTTAGCATCTAACCAGAAGTGCAAAGTAGTAGCAAAAGTGCAACAGTATAGGAGCAGTGCAAATGTCTGACGGGTCCGGGTCCAGAGTTGACGTGCGAGTGTCTGGCGGGTCCAGGTCCGGAGTCACCGTGCAGTGTGGGATCTGCAGACAATATACAGAGAGGACAGTGGAGTATATACAGTACATGTGCAGTACAGGGTATGTACAGTTATGTACAGTAATATACAGTATACGGGTAGTGCAAATGTACAGTGTGCGTGTCTGACAGTGGTGCTGGAGTCAGTGTGCAGTTAGGAGGGTGGTGGTGGTGTATAGGGAGGGGGTAGGGAGTAGTGCAGGTGTACAGATGTCGGGGGTAGGGGGACTCACCGGGTTGAAGAGTTCAGAAGAGCGACGGCCCTGGGGAAGAAGCTGTCTCTGAATCTGCTGGTCCGAGTCCGGAGGGATCTGTAGCGCCTCCCGGAGGGTAGGAGGCTGAAGAGATTGTGACGTGGGTGGGAGCTGTCCTTGGCAATGCTGCACGCCCTTCGCAGGCAGCGCTTGTGCTGGACAGCCTCAATGGTGGGGAGAGAGCAGCCGGTGATGCGTTGGGCCGTTTTCACAACTCTCTGCAGCGCTGTCCTGTCCGAGGCGGTGCAGTTGCCATACCAGACTGTCATACAGTTGGTCAGGATGCTCGCGATAGTGCAGCGATAGAACTTCACCAGGATCTGACTGGAGAGATGTACCTTCTTCAGTCTCCTCAGGAAGAAGAGGCGCTGGTGAGCCTTCTTGACGAAGGCGGAGGAGTTGAGGGACCAAGAGAGGTCCTCGGAGATGTGAACACCCAGGAAATTGAAGCTGGTGACACACTCAACCTCCATTCCATTAAAATAGATTGGGGAGAGTGTGACACCCTTGGTCCTCCTGTGGTCCACAATGAGCTCCTTGGTCCTCTTGGTGTTGAGTGCCAGATTGTTTTTGGCACACCACGCTGTAAGGTGCTGGGCCTCCTCCCTGTAGGCTGTCTCATTGTTGTCGCTGATGAGGCCCACCGCCGTAGTATCGTCTTCAAACTTGATGATGGACTTAGAGCCATGCACAGGTATGCAGTCGTAGGTGAACAGAGGGTAGAGCAGAGGGCTCAGCTTGACCTCGGTGTTCAGGGTGAGTGTTGAGGAGGTGTTGTTGTTCAGTCGAACAGACAGAGGTCTGTTGGTGAGGAAGTCCATTATCCAGTTGCAGAGGGATGTGTTGATACCCAGCTGAAGGAGTTTTGATATCAGCTTGGAGGGGATGATGGTGTTGAATGCTGAGTTGAAGTCGATGAACAGCATTCTGACGTAGGTGTT
>OMOU01095459.1:0-16821 GCA_900312585.1 Malacocephalus occidentalis
ACATAAATGAACTGTGGTTTATCACATCTTCTCTAGCCACACCCCGGCCTGATTACTGCCACACCTGTTCTCGATCAAAGAATCACTTAAATAGGATCTGCCTGACAAAATGAAGTAGACCAAAGGATCCTCAAAAGCTAGACATCATGCTGCGATCCAGAGAAATTCAGGAACAAATGAGAAACAAAGTAATTGAGATCCATGTCTGGAAAAGGTTATAAAGCCATTTCTAAAGCTTTGAGACTCCGGCGAACCACACTGAGAGCCACTATCCACAAATGGCAAAAACATGGAACAGTGGTGAACCTTCCCAGGAGTGGCCGGCTGACCAAAATGACCCCAAGAGCGCAGCGACAACTCATCCAAGAGGTCACAAAAGACACCACAACAACACCCAAGAACTGCAGGCCTCACTTGCCTCAGTTAAGGTCAGTGTTCATGACTCCACCATAAGAAAGAGACTGGGCAAAAATGGCCTGCATGGCAGAGTTCCAAGACGAAAACCACTGCTGAGCAAAATTAACATAAAGGCTCGTCTCAGTTTTGCCAGAAAACATCTTGATGATCCCCAAGACTTTTGGGAAAATACACTATGGACTGACGAGACAAAGGTTGAACTTTTTGGAAGGTGTGCGTCCCATTACATCTGGCGTAAAAGTAACACAGCATTTCAGAAAAGGAACATCATACCAAATATGGTGGTGGTAGTGTGATGGTCTGGGGCTGTTTTGCTGCTTCAGGACCTGGAAGACTTGCTGTGGTAAATGGAACCATGAATTCTGCTGTCTACCAACAAATCCTGAAGGAGAATGTCCGGTCATCTGTTCGTGACCAGATGTGCTGAAGCGCACTTGGGTTCTGCAGCAGGACAATGATCCAAAACACACCAGCAAGTCCACCTCTGAATGGCTTAAGAAAAACAAAATGAAGACTTTGGAGTGGCCTTGTCCTGACCTGAATCCGATTGAGATGCTGTGGCATGACCTTAAAAAGGCGGTTCATGCTCGAAAACCCTCCAATGTGGCTGAATTACAACAATTGATGACTGGGTCAAAATTCTGACTCATTTCCTCATTTCCAGTTATCGCAAACGCTTGATTGCAGTTGTTGCTGCTAAGGGTGGCCCAACCAGTTATTAGGGTTAGGCGACAATCACTTATTCACACAGGGCCATGTAGGTTTGGATTTGTTTTCCCCCTTAATAATAAAAACCTTCATTTAAAAACTGCATTTTGTTTACTTGTGTTATCTTTGTCTAATATTTTAATTTGTTTGATGATCTGAAACATTTCAGTGTGACAAACATGCAAAAAAATAAGGAATCAAGAAGGGGGCAAACACTTTTTCACACCACTGTATATAACAGACCCAGTTCACTTCCTCCACCAGGAAACCCTTGCCACCATTGTTACATGCACCCTGCACGACTTCCGGCTAAATATGTAGAGAGGCAAACATTGTCACCCACTAAAACCACAACAAAAATCAAATCAGCGAGATCTGGATGTATTGAATGAGTTCTGATTAAGTCCCATTTTAATTATATTGGACCTCAAAAGAAAGTTGAATAGTGCTGCCATACAAGAGTCCTTTCCATCAATCTATTTTGTTTTGTTCTATTGTAAAAGAACAATCTGAATAGGATAAATAATGTTACAATTATTTTGTTGCACATTAGTAGCCTACATTAAATGGAAAACCCAAATGCAAAAGTCTCTACCTCTCCATCTCTCATTCCCAGAAGGTAAGATCAATTTCACGAGATATTAGTTTGCTTTTCAAATATCAAACACGTTCCTGGTCTCTACTCATCTACTCTCCCTAGAACAAGTATACGTGATGTAAAATAAAGAAGGCACGCCCACTGCTGGTCAACATAAGTAACTACAGCCTGGGAAAGAAATGGTCTGACTTTGGCAATTTTCCTTAAATGGTAGAAGGACACTTTAGTCACATTTCTGATGTGACATTCCAAATTATGGTCAGAGTCAATGATAACACCAAGGTGTTTGACTTGCTCCATGGTGTTTAGTGCAAATGACCACCTAAAAGTTTAGGTGGCCAGAGAGTTTGTCTCTCTCAGCTTTTGCTCCAATAACTAGGATCTCAGTTTTGTCTTGATTTAGCTGTAAGAAGTTCTGAGTCATCCACAGACTTATGTCAGAGATGCATGCAATCAAGTCACTGATAGAACTGTAATCACTTGAGCTTACAGAGATATATAGCTGGGTATCATGTGCATAATTATGGAAATTGATTCTAATAATACATGTGAAGTCTGTCCAGCAGAATATCACGATCTACAATGTCAGGGAAAGCACAGACAGCTTTTTCTTATCAGTGTTCAATCTTAGGTCGTTCGCAACTTTGACTAGAGTGGTTTCAGTACTGTGCTGGGTCCTGAAACCAGACTGAAACAGCGTTGTGACAGAGGAAGTCATTAAGTTTAAAAAATGTTTTTAAAAGATTTTTTCAAAAAACGTACTAAAAAAGGAAGGCTGAAGATTGGTCTGTAGTTAGAGGTGACAGAACAATCTATGTTATCCTTTTTTGTCAGTGGTTTAGTTTAGTTTTAAAAGCTGGATGTGTGCTAAATGTGTGTAGACATGTATAGATGTATGTAGATGTGTATAGATGTGTGCAAATGTTTTCATCTTCCCACCAGTTTGAGCATCCAGATGTGGCCCTGCAGGTTGCCAGGCAGCCTATGAAATAAAAATGTGATCAAATCAATGCGATGAAGTTGCCAGAGCCACACTGTCTGACAGTCCTGCCATCGCTGGCGTTAACTACTAAAGTGCAATGGCTGGACTTTTTTGGATGAGCCCAGCATGTTTACTAAAGGGAAATATTAGGATTATAGATGATTATAGATGGTGTATAGGATTCATGACCAAAGTATTAGGATTATAGATGATTATAGATGGTGTATAGGATTCATGACCAAAGTATTAGGATTATAGATGATTATAGATGGTGTATAGGATTCATGACCAAAGTATTAGGATTATAGATGATTATAGATGGTGTATAGGATTCATGACCAAAGTATTGCCATGACAGAATGACACCATACATGGACTATGGTTAATGGAACAGACAGTTACCCATCTCCATGAAATGAATTGTGTCCCCAACCCTTCTTTTGTTTTTACATGCTGATCTGCTAAGTTTGCCAACATCGGCCAATAGCCGGTTATAGTTTCCCATTGTGAATTAGCCCTGCAGTGCTAAGTTTAGTTAATAGTCATTAAGCTAATGACTAAGCTATCCTTCCTGAAATCCTGAAAATCCTGAAATTGGCAAAGGTCCATCCAGTCTGTTCTTTTAATCCATCACAAATGTCTCCGTTTAGTGTCGCGGGGGGTCTGAGGGGGTGGAATGTGATAACAATGAAGGGAATCTTTTGCCATTTCTATTCTGACTAACAAAATACATTTTGTCCGTGTTGTGACTGTTCCAACTTTCTCTGTATCTCTTTATATGACCTTCTGCCACCAGGCTACTGCTGTGACGTAGTCGTGGTGTCCACGCTGAAGTGGTCTACAGGCCTCCATTGACTAACGATTCATTCTCATAAGTCATCGTTTCTGAATAAAAGCACATTTCGGTAAGTAAGCAATTTCTTCGGTAAGTATTTGTACACCTCTATATTGATTAAAATAACTGCAAACACCACCAGCGAATAATGATGAAAATGTTCTGTTCTACAAGACCACCATATGCACAGCTTACATATCTTTCTCTCCTATTTCTTTGGTCTTGTCATATACTCCCCTGAGTCCTGGCTGTAGGCCGACCTTGTTATGTGTCATGCTGCTCTGCTCCACAGGCTCAATTTAATTTTTTAACCTTATTTGAATGTAACAACCCAGACTTTTCGTTCAAACATTACTTAAATCTGGCTCACATTATTATTTTATTTTGTATTAGTTATCAATTGCACCTTTAACAGCAATGTTTTTAGATTATTATTGATGTCTTTTTGAATGTCATTATCTTTTTGAATGCTGTTATACAGATTCATTCATGAAAGGAAACCACAACGTCCGCTGTTTTAGGAGGATTATAATAGGCAGAGATGGACAGAATTTCTTGAACTGATCTATTGATTTGACCAGTCAAATGTTGTGAACTGCACATATTTTCAAATGACGTGAAGTCCAGTCCAAAGGGAACTATCAATTCTCACAAAGCTCTTTTATGTATTTATTACCAAAACATCAACATCCACAGGGGAGCTGGCATGGCAGTAAACAACCACATGTTAACTTGTTCATAGATACATTCGTGGTTTCAGAAGATATGTGCAACACATAAAAAAATGGAATTGATTGACCCGATCAGCAAATCTATCAGCGATCAAATGTGTGGTTTCCATGGCAATTGGTGATGTTGTTTCTCTTAGACCATCTCATACTGATTGGCAGATATGAAGCGATACAGACAGCAAGCTAGGAGCATCCCCACCAACTAGAGAGAGAAAGTGATACAAAGAGAGAGAGAGGTACAAAAAGAGGGGGAGAGAGAGATATTTTAGCATCTCAATGAACTGCAACTGAGAACAGTGAGAACATGTGCGTGTGTGTACGTGTGCGTGTGTCTGTGTGTGTTCACCTGAGAGAAAGCGATTCCAAACGTGACTCCAGCGATGATCCCCATGTTGGTCTCAATGAAGGAGGTCACTAGGTTATAGCAGCCCTAGGAGACAGGAGGTAGGAAATGGGAGCTAGGAGGTAGGATCTAGGGGAGCTAGGAGGCAGCCTAACTAGGAAGGTAATAGATGGGAAGAAAGAGACAGGGGCTCAAATGTAGGATCTAAGAATGTGGGAGACAGGAGACAGGAGCTATGATGTAGGATCTAGGAAGGTAGGAAACATGAATTAGGAAGTAGAAGACAGGAGATAGTCTGTAGGATCTGGGAAGGTAGGAGACAGGAGCTAGGATGTAGGATATAACAGATATCATGTAGTATCTTGGATGTAGGAGACAGGATCTTGGATGTAGGATCTATGATCTAAGATATAGCATCTAGGATGTAGGAGAGAGGATCTAGGATGTAGCATCTATGAGGGTAGGAGCTAGGGTGTAGGTGCTAGGAGGGGGTGTGTGTTCTGACCTGAGTGTGCACCTTGCTAGGGGCTAGTGTAGCGCTGCGGAGGTCCTGGCTGCTGCAGTCAGAGAAGCTAACACAGCAGCTGGCTGGGATGCCGCTGGCTGGGTAAAATGAGCTGGAGAACCAACTAGTGTAGTTGTACACACCACAACAATGTAGCTGCGCACACACATACACACACACACACACACACCACACATGCACACATGCGCGCGCGCGCGCGCACACACACACACACACACACACACACACACACAGAAAGACAGGTAAACAACTCATCCTGCAGGGTCCACTTGATCAATGGCTCACTGAAGTGTGTGTGTGTGTGTGTCTTACACTACGCTGCACATTGTCTACGGCCAGACTCCTCTGGTCCTGAGCGTTGTACTGGATCACAGCTTCCTGAAATGTTCTCATGAAGCTGCCTTTCATCTAAACATGCACACACACACACAGAAATTATTCATAATGTATTTCATGATGATATATTGTGTATACTGTATAATGTAGGCCAGAAGATCGATAATGTGTATGTATATAATGCTGATATAAAATGTATTGAATGTATATAATGTATATCATGACATCACCTCGTGGCGGAAGATAAATCCTGAGATTCCAGCGATCAGTTCAGCAAGGAAGACCAGCGACAGGAAGACAGTGTACTGCCCCGGGGGTCAAAGGTCAAGTTAAACAGCATACTGCCCCCGTGTTCGAAGACAGTAGCGTGATAGCGTGTGATAGATGGATTTGATGTGTGTGTACTGTAGATGTGTCTAAAAGTGCGTCTAATAGTGTGTGTTCGATGTGTGTTAGATCAATGTGTATAGATGTGTGTACATGTGTGTTAGATGTGTGTTAGATGTCCGTAGAGGTGTGCAGATAATAATAATAATAATAATAATAATAATAATACACACACACATGTAAAGCCCCTAAGACAGGCTGTTCCAGAGTTTTTGGGTGTAGTTAACAAAGGCTGCCTCTCTGTGCCTTTTAGTTCTGACCTCAGGAACAATCAAGAATGTGAGCCATGAGGGGGCGTGGTTAGCGCTCTCGCGCAGTGACAGAGGGAGTGGAGTGGCAGGAATGCCTGGACGCAGCTGTAGCGAATGAGTGCAATTAACGCTGTATAATGACACCTGTGCACTCTTCCGAAGGTAGAGGCTGGCGAAAGAAGACCGGAGGGACTTCAACCGCCACCCCACTCTGGAATAACTCGGACTATAATCATCAAGTTACATGTTGATCAACGCGATTTAATGTTGAGACTGTAATAAACCAGCGTCATTATGCCCACATCCACAGATCCTCTCCATTCCTTCCAGAACCCAGGAAAAGCCACAGTAGTGGCATTGTGACAATCACCTTCATTGTTACAAAGAGGTTTGAGTCAGAGGATTTAAGGGACCTAATAGGCACATATGTCGTAACCATGTCAGATAGATGAGACGGGGCAGTGATTTAAGAGATTTAAAAACCAATAAAATAATTTTGTAATTAATTCTGTGAGAGACAGGTAACCAATGTAAGGATTTTAGGATTGGAGTAATGTGGATTCTCTGTCTGGTTTTGGTTAGAACACATGGTGCTGCGTTCTGCATGAGCTGCAATTTACGAATAGCTTTGTTAAACACACCAGACAGAAGAGCGTTACAATAATCCAGCCTGCTGGAGATAAAAGCATGTGTCTGCCTGGGAAAGAAATGGTCTGACTTTGGCAATTTTCTTTAAATGGTAGAAGGACACTTTAGTCACATTTCTGATGTGACATTCCAAATTATGGTCAGAGTCAATGATAACACCAAGGTGTTTGACTTGCTCCATGGTGTTTAGTGTAAATGACCACCTAAAAGTTTAGGTGGCCAGAGAGTTTGTCTCTCTCAGCTTTTGCTCCAATAACTAGGATCTCAGTTTTGTCTTGATTTAGCTGTAAGATGTTCTGAGTCATCCACAGACTTATGCCAGAGATGCATGCAATCAAGTCATTGATAGAACTGTAATCACTTGCGCTTACAGAGATATATAGCTGGGTATCATCTGCATAATTATGGAAATTGATTCTAATAATACATGTGATTTCTGATAATATTGCTGAGTGGTAACAATCTGAAAATAATTGGGCCCAAGATAAAGCCCTGTCTATCTTGGGCCATGTCAGGTCTATTGTATCAGACGAGTAATCATCCATGGCCACATAGAATGTTCGACCAGTCAGACCTGAACCATTTAAGAACTGTGCTTGAGAGGCCGACCCAATGTTCAAGTCTGTCCAGCAGAATATCACGATCTACAATGTCAGGGAAAGCACAGACAGCTTTTTCTTATTAGTGTTCAATCTTAGGTCGTTCGCAACTTTGACTGGAGCGGTCATTAGTCATTAAGATGTTTAAAAAAAATTTTTTCTAAAAACGTACTAAAAGAGGAAGGCTGGAGATTGGTCTGTAGTTAGAGGTGACAGAACAATCTATGTTATCCTTTTTTGTCAGTGGTTTAATTTAGTTTTAAAAGCTGGATGTGTGCTAAATGTGTGTTGACATGTATAGATGTATGTAGATGTGTATAGATGTGTGCAGATGTTTTCATCTTCCCACCAGTTTGAGCATCCAGATGCTGCCCCTGCAGGTTGCCAGGCAGCCAAACAGTCCAAACATGATGATGATGGTTCCTGTGGCGATGAGGACATAGGGCGCGTTGGTGGACGTCTCGGTCATCAGAGAGAGGTAGGGCCCCAGCAGGAAGCAGCCCCACAGGCCCACTGCCAGTAAGATGGCCCCTGTAGCCTGAGCACAGGAGAGCCACGTGACCCTGGGAGCCTCAGTTACCATTAACATGATACAAAATACAAGAGTCCATTTAAATACAAGATGCAAATGTGTGGCAAGGCACTAAAATATAGAAAATATCTGCATTTGTCCTAAAGAATGTATGTATGATGGAAATAAATAAAATACATACAATGACATTAAAAAAGATATAATACGATGATAATATGAATAAAAAGTGCATATAGATAAAATATACTCCGTATATAGAAGGCCACCCCTCCAGATAGGGGAAAAGTTATAGGTAAACACACACACACACACACACACACATGCTACTCTAACCTCTGTCTCATGCATTCCTATGGGGGCATTTGCCTGAGTTCGTCTGAAAACCATATTTTCTTATTTTAAAGGTACAGTTGATAACATTTGGAACATTTAACAACATTTAAACGCTAGATATTTCACTCCACATTCCATTCCACTGCCAGTTAGTCATGGTCGAGTGGAATGTGAAGTGACAAATCGTTCCTGGTAGAGTAATGAATAACAACACCTCCTCAACACTCACCCTGAACACCGGTGTCCTACAAGGCTGCGTGCTGAGCCCTTTGCTCTATTCCCTGTTCACCTATGACTGCATACCTGTACATGGTTCTAAGTCTGTCATCAAGTTTGCAGACGATACAACGGTAGTGGGCCTCATCAGCAACAATGATGAGACTGCCTACAGGGAGGAGGCCCAGCACCTTACAGCGTGGTGTGCCAAAAACAACCTGGCACTCACAAACCAAGAAGACCAAGGAGTTCGTGGACCATAGGATCGTGGACCATAGGATGACCAAGGGTGTCACACACTCCCCAATCCATATCAATGGAATGGAGTTTGAGCGTGTCACCAGCTTCAAGTTCATGGGTGTTCACATCTCCGAGGACCTCTCTTGGTCCCTCAACTCCTCCGCCCTGGTCAAGAAGGCTCACCAGTGCCTCTTCTTCCTGAGGAGACACTCAGATCCCGGTGAACTTCTGCCACTGCACCATCGAGAGCATCCTGATCAACTGCATCACAGTCTGGTATGGCAACTGCACCGCCTCAGACAGGACAGCACTTGCACACTGGACATTTGCACTACCCTGTATACTGTATATTACTGTACATTACTGTATATACCCTGTACTCTATATGTACTGTATATACTCCACTGTTCTCTCTGTATATTATCTGCAGATCCCACATTGCACGGCGACTCTGGACCCAGAACCGGACCCGTCAGACACTTATATATATATGCTCCTCGTATATACCCCACTGTACACCCCAGTGTATACGCACTACTGCATATACCTGTCCATAATGTACATACATCTATATTTATTAACATATACTATATGCACTGTAGATTCCGTATATTGTCATACGCACTGTAGATTCTGTATATTCTTATATGCACTGTAGACTCCGTATCACTACTGAGTATACCTCTGTCCATACTGTAAATACCTCAATGTATATCTCTGCCTATACTGTACATATCTCAATGTATAGAGTTCAACGTATATATAAAAATCCCTATATGCACTCCGCAGGTTCAGTATATTCCTTGTAGATTGTGTACATTCTGTGTATATTCTGCTCATACTGCTTACTGTTACTGTTCACTGTTATACTGTTGCACTGCTGCTACTACTTTTGCACTTCTGGTTAGATGCTAACTGCATTTCGTTGTACTGATCCACTTTGTAGAGTGGTAAAATCACCTCTAAATCACTAAATCACCTGCAACTCAACATCATAAAGACTAAGGAGTTGGTGCTGTATTTTAGGAAGCAAGGGACCTACCCAAAGCCAGTCAGCATCAGGGGGACTGAGGTGGACATTGTCGAGAAATACAAGTACCGGGTTGTTCACAAAGACAATAAGATGGACTGGACTAAAAACACAGAGCCTCTGTACAATAAAGTTCAGAGTCGCCTATATTTTCTATGGAGACTCAGATCTTTCAAGTCTACAGAATCATGCTGCAGATGTTTTATCACTCGCTGGTGGCCAGCGTCATCTTCTACGCTGGTGTGTGCTGGGGCAGCAGTGTGAAGGTAGCTGAGGCTAATAGACTCAATAAGCTCATCAGGAAACCAGGTTCTGTCCTGGGAGTGGAACTGGAGTCTCGGAGAGGAGGATGCTGAGTAAACTACTCAGTATTATGGACAATGCTTCTCATCCCCTGCATGCCACACTGGAGTTATACCAGAGCACCAACAACACCTCAACACTCACCCTGGTCCCACAAGGCTGTGTGCTCAGCCCTTTGCTCTACTCCCTGTTCACCTACGACTGCATACCTGTGAATGGCTCTAACTCCATCATCAAATTTGCAGGCGATACTACGGTGGTGGGCCTCATCAGTGACAACGATGAGACAGCCTACAGGGAGGAGGTCCAGCACCTTACAGCTTGGTGTGCCAAAAACAACCTGGCACTCAACACCAAGAAGACCAAGGAGCTTATCGTGGACCACAGGAGGACCAAGGGTGTCACACACCCCCCTATCCATATCAATGGAATGGAGGTTGAGCGTGTCACCAGCTTCAAGTTCCTGGGAGTTCACATCTCCGAGGTCCTCTCTTGGTCCCTCAACTCCTCCACCCTGGTCAAGAAGGCTCAGCAGCGCCTCTTCTGCCTGAGGAGACTGGAGAAGGTACATCTCTCCTTTCAGATCCTCGTGAACTTCTACTGCTGCACCATCGAGAGCATCCTGACCAACTGCATCACAGTCTGGTATGGCAACTGCACCGCCTTGGACAGGACAGCACAGCAGAGAGTCGTGAAAACGGCCCAACGCATCACTGGCTGCCCCCTCCCCACCATCGAGGTTGTCCAGCACAAGCGCTGCCTGCGAAGGGCGCGCAGCATTGCCAAGGACAGCTCCCACCCACATCACAATCTCTTCAGCCTCCTACCCTCCGGGAGGCGCTACAGATCCCACCAGACCCGGACCAGCAGATTCAGAAACAGCTTCTTCCCCAGGGCCGTTGCTCTTCTGAACTCTTCAACCCGGGGAGTCCCCCCACCCCTGACATCTGCACACCTGCACTATTCCCTACCCCCTCCCCCTACACCACCACCACCCTCCTAACTGCACACTGACCCCAACACCACTGTCAGATTCGCACACTGTACATTTGCACTACCCTACTACTACTATATTACTGTACATTACTGTATATACCCTGTACTGTACATGTACTGTATATACTCCACTGTCCTCTCTGTATATTCTCTGCAGATCCCACATTGCACATCGACTCCGGACCCGGACCCGCCAGTCACTTGCACTGCTCCCTGTACGTCGACTCCGGACCCGGACCTACCAGACATTTGCACTGCCCCCCGTATACGTATATCCCGCTGTACACCTCAGTGTATACGCACTACTGCATATACCTCTATCCATACTGTACATACATCTATATTTATGAACATATCCTATATACACTGTAGATTCTGTGTATTCTTATATGCACTGTAGACTCTATCATTTCTGAGGATACCTCTGCCCATACGGTACATATCCCATCAAACTTTAGGACACTGAGAACAATACTTTCCAACATCATGTGCAATATTCTCAATATCGTGTGCAATACTACTCCTCAATATTACCTTTCAATATTACCTTGCTAGATTGCCTTTCACCATCATGTGCAATACTACTTCTCAATATCATTGCCAACTTGTTTTCTTTACTAAATGTATCTTTTCTTTTAGGCTTTTCAGGCTTTTATTTTCTTTTTCTATTGCTTTTATTCTTATGTTGTTGGTATTTTGGAGCAACCTCTGGGATATCAGCAGTACTCCCTCGGGATGAATAAAGTTCTATCTTATCTTCTTTTATTTTATTAGATTAGATTAGATTAGATGCAACTTTATTGTCATTGCACAGAGTACACATGCACAGAGTACAACGGAATGCAGTTATAATCTTGATTGATTGATGATTAATTCACAACGCTAATTTTTTCCGAATTGTATTTATTAACTTGAATGAAATGTCACAAATCTGAATATTGCTCTTTTCCCAACAAGGTGGACATGATGGCCTTGGTTCACTGTAAGCAGAAGAATGAGCAGCTACACAGCAGGGGGCTGTCCCACACAGTCATGGCAGGGCGCTGTCCAACACTCATCATCAGCTGTGTGTGACAAGTCTAGAGGTCTGTCATTCCTCACCTGCTGCCTAATGAACACATCTGACCTCTGACCCCTGGGCCAGCCCTGCCCACACCCACTCTTGGTTATATTTCTGTACACTGCACACACACACACACACACACATGCTCTGTCTCCCCATATAATTAGAAGACATAGGCTGTAGACAGTAAGCTGGTAGGTTATATATAGAGCGGTGTTGGACCAGTAGACCCGACAGTAGGCTGGTAGGTTATATATAGAGAAGTGTTGGACCAGTAGACCACACAGTAGGCTGGTAGGTTATATATAGAGAGGTGTTGGACCAGTAGGTCAGACAGTAAGCTATATATAGAGAGGTGTTGGACCAGTAGATCAGACAGTAAGCTATATAGAGAGAGGTGTTGGACCAGTAGATCAGACAGTAAGCAATATATAGAGAGGTGTTGGACCAGTAGATCAGACAGTAAGCTACATATAGAGAAGTGTTGGACCAGTAGACCAGACAGTAGACTAGTAGATTATGTGAGACTCACCCAGAAGATCAGACAGTAGGCTAGTAGGAGGGTCTTGAGGCAGGCGATGAGCGGTCTAGTTTCAAACCTTCTTGATGCCATGTTGCTGAAACACACAACGGCCCTATACTACTGTCTCTCTTTCTCTACGCTACGACCCTATACTCCCAGATCTCTGTCTCTCTCTGCAGTTAGGGCTAGAACCGTATACTACTTACTCTCTCCTTAATGTCTATCCCCCTCTGTCTCTCTCTCTCTCTCTCTCTCGCTCTCTCTCTCAATCTCTCTCTACGAGCCCTGTGACGTGATATTTCACACAAAGCTTCAAGAACACACACACACACAAACACACACTAAATTAATAAATACCACACACACACACATACACACGCACACACACACACACACAAAATGGATGTTTTGCATGGCATGTGTTAGCTAGCTGGCTAACCTTTTATGGTAATACTTAATATGTAGACAAAGCATTATGAATTATGATGTCACATTAATACAAGGCCATAATTATACCCCAATATTCAAATATGCTCAAAATGTCCAGACCACCAGCACAAGACAAATTACCAATCCAAAAAATATTCAACATAATGTAAATAAAAAGTAAATAAAAGTACATTTTATTTATAAAGTGCCTTCCAAAACCCCAGTTACAAGGTGCTGTGCAATGTATACAAGTTAAAAACAGGAAATAAAAATATAAAAACATTCAAATGTTAACATGTTAAGATTAACCATGGCACAAACACAAAAGTCAAATACAGACAATAAAAACAATAACAATAACGAGAATAAAAACTACATTGAAAGACAAACCTACATTGCAGAACAAAATGCTTACGAAATTGATGAGTTTTTAATAGTTTCTTTAAGCTATCAACTGACTACTTTTTTATTGTGAGGGGAAGATGTTTCCAAAGGGTGGGGGCCACAAGTGAAAAGGTTTGGTCCCCTTTAGTTTTAAGCTTAAACTTTGGGATGGCCAAAAGGCCTTCGACAGGGGACAATCATTTTGATATATAAAACGTAGCCAGCCCGTGTAGTGCTTTATAAGTGATTAAAATGAAATCAATTCTGTGATCAATGGGTAACCAATGATTATTTGATTTGGTGTCACATGACCATTTAAAATATGTCCTAGAGCAATGTCAGATGGACCCAGATGTGGTTGAACTGATCTAAGACTCATACCCTGGGTGCTCCTAAAGAATTAGACTATGTGGCCATAACACTAACGAAATTGCGATCAAAGTAGGAGTTAAGCAAGGGACCCCCTATCACCTCTACTGTTCAATTTGCATGCACGCTCACGACAGCTAGGAACCTGTGGGAGGTGCGCCGTGCTCACTGGTGATGCGAGGTTGCCCGTCGCAGTTCCGGGGGGTGGAGCCGCCGGAGTCTCCTTTAGGCACTTTACCGGTTGTGGTGTTTCCCCCGGTGGAAGATTTCCCCCTGGAGCAAATGCGCGATGACACTCTGCGCTTTGCCCTCAACCACATGATATCAATTGATGGACACCTGGTATGCCCCGACGATTACCCACACTTCGCCATAAGGGGCGATAGGTTGTATAGGGTGTGTTGTGACACCCACACAGGTCTAGACGTGAGCCAGTTGCTCGTACCACAAAGCCGCCGGGAGATGATTATACAGGGGGCTCATCACAGCCCGATGGCAAGGTACTTGGGGATGGATAAGACACGCGATCGGATAATGGCCCACTTCTATTGGCCGGGCAATTACGCAGATGTACAGCAGTGGTGCGTGTCTTGTCGTGAATGCCAGTTTAGCAATCCACCGGCGATACCCAAAGCTCCATTGAGACCACTTCCGTTAATTGAGATTCCATTCGAGAGAATTTCGCCTGATCTCATCGGGCCATTAGACCGTAGCCCACAGGGTTATCGCTGTGTATTGGTCATTGTAGATTACGCAACGCGAAATCTCTAATTTCACGCACCCTCCGAACTGTACGGGTTATTGGGGGTCACAGCAATCCGTACCAGCGTGGACCATCCACAAACCGATGGGCCAGTGGAGCAGTTTAATAAGACGTTAAACACACACACACACACATACCGTGAAATATCTTCAATTCTTGATTATCATTCTAGATTGTGACGTACCCAGGTGTCAGATTGCTATGACGTTTCATAAATAAGCCATAGCAATGTAAATGTTGCAATGACTGATGTTTATCAATACAAATCTGTTTCATATTGCCCTTCATATTACTTATGTTCATAGTCAATAGGAATATGAATAAAAAGTCCTAATACAAAATGCTTCGACAATTACGCAAAAAGTGCAATCAATTTTCACTTCTCATTTATTGAGTCCATGTTGTTTCTGGTCGCTTAATGAAGTAGCTTTTCTTTGGAAATATATTTGTATTTTTGAATTTCTGAATACTGTGGATTCATAACTGATGAGTCATTTTAGAAATGTCTCAATGTAGAGGGTGTCTCCAGTCATTTTACCCATTAAATAGATCCCTACAGGCCATGTAACATCACTGCAGCAATTTAAGGTGGCCAGTGGACTAAAACATAAGGAGCTTGCAAATAAGGAGGCAACACCAGCCTCGTATCCTTCCATGGTGTCATAAAGAACACAACAAATGGCAGATCATTTACTTTATTTGTCTATATTTGACATTTTCCAACACGTGAGAAAATACAGAATTGATAATTTAAGTGAGTATTAGTGATTATTACAACTGACCGGAGAACATAATTTCTCCAGTCAATTGTATTCTTTATTTTTATTATTCTCCTAATACACTTTGAAATGATCTCGACAAGGTGTGTGGGCTTCACACCTTTACAAGTGAACCTACAAATAAGAACAATTGTCATGGTTAGACTCACTTCTTAAACAAAGTTTGGGGAACACAAGACATTTCCACGTGTTTATATATTAATACAAGTGCAGGAAACACCTGCATCACACATCAAACATTCAGATCCAGAAAACATAGTAAATGTACACTTTGAGGAACGCAAAGATATTAGTTCATTCTTTAATATAATTTCTCAAAAATAAATTAAAATATAAAAAAAGTGTCCAAAAGACAGTTTTAGAGTGAGAATAATTAAATGTAGGTTTCCGCACAATGGTACATACACGTTAAAGTATTACACTTGAATTTGACTGACATTTTTCAGGGCCGACGAGGGATTATTAAACGTGACTGAACATGTAAGAAAAATAACAAACTTCTTGGTTGCCATTGTCATTGTAGAGTATTCAAATGAAACAGTGTTGCTGCGGTGATGGTAGTGTGTGTTAGCATGCTGATGCAGATGAGTTATTTCTACGCATCTATCGTATAAATATCAGCTCGATGGGGTGTTATGCCCTTAAATAACCTTTCAAGTCATCATCTTGGAGAATTTGTACACATTTTGCGCAAAAAAAGCAAGGATTATGTTCAGCCAGAACTTCCGGCCAAACTCGACTCAAGTTCATCCCAAACCCCTCACACACATCAGCCATTCAGAAAAGGGTTATCACACACTGTCTGTTGTGTTCATGTTTGCCTTTGAAAGTTTCTGTTGAATTTTTTTTCATTCAGTTTTCCTGTTGTATGCACGATATGAAAGCGGTGTGTCTTGCAAGGAAAGGGCAGATCCTAGAGGGAGGGGGCGTGTCTTACAGAGAAACTGTACATCTTGAAAGAGGGGAGTCTCAGCGCAAGGGGGCATGTCTTACAGGGACAGGACTTATCTAAGATGGAAGGGGAATGTCTTAAAGCGGCTGTGGGTGAGGTCAAACGGAGGTGACAATGTAAGACCCTCTCTCGGAGCCATCTCCCTTGGAGGGAGAGGGAGGGGTCTGCTGCTGGGTTCTCTTTTTGCCTCCCCCGGCGGTGCCAACAGCCACCGGGGAGGGGATGAGTGAGGGCCGGGCACCGGAGGAGGGGACATGACCGGAGGCGGGGGTGTTGGTGTCGGCGCTGCTCTTGCGGGGGCTGGGCACATAGTTGAAGGGCGAGACACGAGCAGCCACTGCCCCTCCTGCCCCACCACCAGCCCCGCCCGTCCCACCACTCAGGTAGCCCTTCCCCGGGCCCGCCCTCTCGAAGGGGGCTGCACGTCCGGCAGCGGCGGAGAGGGGTGGGGCATCCAGACCGTCATTGTGGCCACGGAGGTTGAGATTGGCATTGGCATAGGGGGAAGGGCGGCTTACGGTTGCCAAGGCAACGCTGGTCTTAGGAGG
>OMOU01095463.1:4891-19952 GCA_900312585.1 Malacocephalus occidentalis
TGGCTGGGAGCCAGCACGCTGACGGCAGACAATTAAGATGCGGTGCCGGCTGTCTTTTGAACTGCTTATCACTAGCAGTGCAGCCCCGCACTCCCAAACACTGGAGCCTCTGTCATGCCAGGGGGAGGCGGCTCCTGTGAGCTGCGCTCGGGGGCGGGGCCCACTACGTGATCCAGTAGACTGAGGACCATTAAGCAGCTCTGGATGTTCACAGAGCACACGCAGGGTCGGTGAACTGATAGAACTAATAACCACTCACACACAATAATAAATGGGCACTTAAAATGATCATAAACCACGTGATCCCCATAAGAATATATTAACGGTAATGAAGACAAACTGGATGTCTGGACATATGAGCGTATGAGGGTTGTCCACGTGCTTCATAAATGACAGGATATCTCAGTTCAAATCATATAACTTAGTTCTCCAATGCGTATAAAGTGGGGATTACCCAATAGTAATATATCGCACCGATGGGATGTCTTAGCAGTGAGTGGGATTAAATCACTTCCTCTCTCTGCGCTATAATACGCTCATAATTATCCATGTTTCCATGCCGAGCTAGGAGATAACACAATGCTATTAAGAGTGCCTTGCAGCTCAGATGTGTTCAGGGAGCAGGGATGACTTCCACAGAAACGTGTAAAACACTGAAACAAACCGTATCGGCAATGCGTATGAGATGAGGAGAGATTAGGAGAGAGGAGAAAAGGGGGAGGGAGAGAAGGGGGGAGGGAAAGTTTGCTTCTAACTTGTTCCCACATGGAGTGCTGCTGCAGGTAGGAGACCAGAGGACTCCTAGCATCTTGATAATGGACTTCCATTTCAATTCAGCCAGTTGACTCTGGTGAGTCCCCCCCACTACCCCTGGGCCCATAGCGACAAAATACAACAACAATTTACTGACGTAACTGAACAATTACTGCAGCTGCAACAACAGCATGATGACCAAGTGCTGATCCTCTTGATGACATCATTGCTCACACAATCGCATTTCTCTCTCACACACACCATTGCATTGCCTGCACGCCAGCCCTGCTTGTGTGCTTCTACCATGCTGACAGAACTCACAGTTGACTGATGCAGACCAACAGGGTAGAGATGCCTTTTTGAATGTTTATGACACGGTGAGTAGCTCTTAGGGCATACAATAAAACAATACAATAAGGTCCTTCAGGGCCTTCAGGGTCATCTCTGTAGGCCCTAATATTTCATTAATAATTGTATAATTATATTTATAATTTAATACATGAATAATAAGTATTTGTTATAGCTAAATAAGTTATAAAAAAATATTTGTTTAAAAAATATTTTTAGGTAGATTTCTAGCTGCTGTAGCTCCACTCCCCAGGGCCTGCAGAGTCCTGTGTTGCAGGCTCTGCTGATAAAAACCACATTAGGTGTGAATATCGAGTGAATATAGTCAAAATTGGAGAAGTTGATACCATCGCAGAGGGAGAAGTTGTTACGTCACAGATTTGCTTTGGATTCCTTTTTCCAAGTTTCCAAGAGAAAAAGGTGAAAGGGCAAAAGGAATACAGGATCTATTTTGGCTTCAAGTGATTGGTGAGTGCTGCTGTGTTATTTAGAACTTTAGAGTTGATTAAGATGGAAGGCAATGTGCTGAACTGAAACAAAAAAAACTTCCCTCCCTCCCTCACTCTCCTCCTTCTTTGTCTGTTGTTTCCTCACCTGCCAGTCATTCCTCCACACACAAAGAAATATGGACGGCGAGAACAGTTTGGCAACAGAACGACTAATCACCCAGCATCCCAGTGTCTGATGTGTGTGAAGCTGTCTATCAACCAAGTGCTATGTGCATGCAAGGATTAGCTTGTTTTTTTTTATTTCACATGCAGCCCAAAAGAAAACAGGATTTAACTCACCAGAATAGATCTAATGAGATTTGCCTCACATGCCTCAACAATGGTGCAGTTAAATATGTATGGATTGTAATGTCTCGTCCGTGAATCCTCGGCACTTCCACATCCACTCCGTGTCCTCTCCTCTGCTGAGGGTGACGAGGGTGGGGGGGATGATGGTGAAGTTGAGTTGGATCAATTTGTATACGTGGACAGGAAACCAAGCAGAGACCACACAAACCACACACACACATCTGGAGATTTAGAGACACACAAGCCCTGCTTGATCTGCCTTGTCAAACTAATTTAGTAAACTACAAGTCCCATAGCTTGCCGGGGGATGCAGCCTGTTTCATAAATCAAGAGGCAATTAGCTTGTATAGTCCTGAAGGACTGCTACACACCACTAACAGTGGCTTCTGCTGGGCTCTTCCAAAAGCAGAACACAAGAAGGCAACTTTTAGTTATCGAACAGGGAAACAACATCATAAACTAATCTCTCCAAAACATAGATGTATCAAAGAACACTTCAAATGCACACCGAGACACACAGACTCATTATAATCCCCTTCATCCGCAAACTGATATTAACAGTGAACATTTCTTTCTGAATATTTGAGGAATAAAAGAGATGTTGACCTTTTAAATGTATGTCCATTATCAATGGACACTCATCTACCAAAATACATTTACATTGACATGTTTTAAATGCTTCTCACAGCAAATGAGATTCATATGTAATTAATATGATTAAGTCAAAGTCAAAGTTTTTTATTGTCACATCATGTGACAATCACATTTCACCATTCTGAATATTGAAATTCTTGTGACATGGCAGGTGACAACAGGCGGCAAAACAATGTACATGTGTGCTAATGCACACACACATATACATATATACAGTATATGTATATATACTGTATATATATACGTATATACATATATACTGTATGTGTGTATATACAGTATATATGTGTAGGGCCTCTGCAACACTGGTTCCCCAAGATCCTCCATTCACTGCCCTTTCACACCTTGGTCTACTATTATGTTGCCATGTTTTCCACAGAGATGAAAGACTACCCCCAGTCTAATCACCAGGGGGCAGCAACTCGAAACCTGTCATTCGGCCCCGCCTCTACCTCGTCTCCCAGAAGGAGAGGCCAAGGGTCCACCCAGTGACATCGATCACGCATCACCTAGTCTATATCAACACAGACGCGACATCTGGCACTGCTTTCTGCCCTTCCCTTCAGTCTTTGCTCTCTCACGGTAATGGATCCAACTCGGATCCGATACCGTGCCTCCTGCCCCACCAAGGGGGGGGGGGTCGGTCCGTCGAACCCCCAGCCCACCAGCCCTCTTCACCTCCTTGCCGGACCCCACCAGCTGATCAACACTCCCTCCAGTCGTTGTATGAGTTCAGCCTCGATCCTGCGCGTTGTGTGACGGTAATTACCCGGTTATTAAACCCAAGAAGCTAAGTTTGAGGATGAAGTACCTTGTTTGTTTTGACTCTACCAGCTCCAGCTGTAGTGCGACATTCCGTTAGCTTAAATCTATTATAACCAATAGCATCAGCCGTACATCCCTGCAAATCACACAGTATTGTCGAAGTATAAAAGGGCGATAGAGTCCCCCTTTCGAAATCCCGACATCGACGCCGCTGCTGCTCAACCTGAATGTCATACCGACGTTTACCACCGAGCTCCAGACGCCAGAATCAAAACGACACGTAACGAGACCCAGGGAGAAGAACGTACTGCCTTCCATAAGGCTGACTACACCTACGCAATTAACTGGACAAAGTTCATTGGGAGAGACACAGCCGACCCCCAGCAGGTGAACTGGACCACAACGAAAAGACTGAGCCGCCCGATCGTTGCCCGAATAGCCACCAAATGTGTTATTGCCTTTGCATGGTCAATTTGGGTCGAAATAGCCTGTAAGTTAAGGCCCGTGTTCTAGCCTATATCCGGGCCGCATTCCTCACAGTCCCTTTCCCCCCTTTAGGATTCTTTGTTCCCCCTTCGGTAGCCATTTTATGTATATACACACGCACACACACACACACACACTTCAGGTTGTGCATTGCTTATCGTATTTCAGGGGATATTTACTTTATGCCATTTGCCAACTTGAATTTAATAAACATACTTATATTATAACTGTTGTGGTTATTGCTTGAATGTTGTGTTGAAGCCAGCTCACTATATATATATATACATAATAATGACAAAACATATAAAATGTAATGTTTAATCCAGAAGGATTGAATATTGAGTATTATAAATGTACAAGTAAGTAAGGGCAGATGCACAAGTGAGGGCAGCAATAGCAGAAATATGGCATATGGTATGGAATAGCAAAAATATACATAAGATACAAAAATCATAAGCATATGTATTCAGAGTATATAGCATAGGGAATATGGAATATGTATCCAGTAGTTGAATAATCTGAATATTATCAATGTTATACATGTAAAGTGAATATATGATCAATATGATCAATATGATCAATGAGATTGGTGTTGCTGGTTGAGAAGCCTGAAGCCTGTGGGAATAATTTGAGTCTGGTAGTTCGGTAACGTCTACCAGGCGGCCGCAGCGTGAACAGTCCATGGCCTGGGTGGCTGTGGTGCTTTCCTAAGGCATTGTGTGGTAGATGCTTTGCACGGCTGGGAGATCACAGCCAATGATGTGCTTTGCTGTCTTCATAATTCTGTACTCCATTAAAAGGAAGAGACTACAGAAAAAATATTTGCCTGGTTTTAGCGCAACAGCATTCCAATCGATGTGAGAACATATTGAGAAGTCACACTGCCAGCCATGCCGCCAGGCTTTTGAGAAACATTGTCACCAGTGAACCAAATGAGTGTGCTGCATTTTTGCCTGCTGTAATGTCAAAGATGGGACTTGTTCAAATGTAAACAATTATCTTCAACCTATAATTTAATGTAACCATTGGCTGCTGGGATGATGTGTGTGCCTATAAAATAGGCTCGTTGGTACATTCCAGATGCATGATGACTCCCTGCTGAAAAATGCATATAAAATATTATTTTAAACTACTGGGTAAAATACCTTCCTTCCTCTTCCCTCACAGAAAAGGCACCAGAGGGCCCTCTCAGCCACACACTCACACCTGTAAAGAGCCTTCTGATGTCTTGTGTTTTCTTCTGATGTCTTGTATTTTCCCTCCCCTCTCTCCACAGCTCCTCACCCGCTCACTCTCTCTCACTCCACCTCACACACCTCTTCTATTTTTTGTGAGGGCTGGATCAGCTGGCTGGCCATGGGAGGTGAATGTGAAGGAAGTGGCCGAGGGTCACATACATGCACATGCTATTAAACATGCATGAATCACACACACACAGAATTAGACATGTTCATACCCACATATATTAATAATGTGCACACACTGATAAGTGCATGCATGCGACTCCATGTTCACACAGGCACACAAACATGCATGTATTCATGGTGTCCCACCCCTTACTGCTACCCCTTCTTTCTTCCCGGGGCAACATGTCTGACTCCTGATTGTTTTAAAGAAGCCACATGCAGTGTCACACAACACACCCGGTGCCCGTGGCCTCCTTCTATTTCAGAGACAGCATCAGTAACTGCTTTTGCTTGGGGAGAATGCGTCCCACATGACACCCATGGCAGTGTCTTGCAGAGCTGAGAGGAGTATCAATGTTTTGCTCTACTACGGGGATGCACAAAGATTCAAAGACAATAGCAAAAAGAGTACTAAAGAAAACAATTACATATTGACGTCAATAGACATTTTCACATCCATACAAAATGGTTTATAGTATAGACACATAGTCGTGTACATTTGATATCAGCCTGGAGATGTATGTGCCATTAAGATAAGCTTCTATTTCATACTGTAATCTTTTTTGTCTGACGGAAACATGGTTGACCCCACTGGTGCCGGAGTCATCTGCCCGATCGAGTACTTCTCTGTTTTCTGAGCGGACAGGACGAAAGAGTCATGGAACTCCAAGGGTGGAGGTGTTTGCTTCATGACCAACAACAAGTAATGTAACCCAAAGGATATTAAGACTCTTTCTCACTCCTGCTCGCCGAACCTGGAGCATCAGACGATCTCCATTCTATCTTCAGTATGGTCATCATTACAGCCGTCTACATCCCACCACAGGTGCACAAACATGTTACTATGGGCCGACATGATGTCTCTCTTCCCGGGAAGTGGGAACGTCGACTGGGACATGTTCCAATCCAGCTCCAGTGACGTCAGCAAGCTTATGGACGTGTTGACGAGCTTCATAGCAATGGTAGCGGATACCATTGCCTCCATGGTTAAAGTTAGATCCTTTCCTAATCAAAAAACGTTGGTTGATGGATCCATCTGCGCCGCCCTGAACGCCCTGAACGCCTGTACTGCTGCCTGCAATTCCAGCCTTGTATCTGGCCACATGGACGAATACAAAGCAGCATCTTACGGACTACAGTGAGTGGTGAAGGAGGCAGAACCCCCTTAACTGTGAGTCCTGATGCATCCCGAGCAGATGATCTGAATTAATTCTATGTGTGTTTTGAGGCTAGCAACAACACCACTAGTGGGACCGTAGCTGAAGTGAGTTCCATTGCTAGGGATGCGCACACTCTCTCTGTGACCGACCATGATGTGAGGAGGGCTCTAATGAGGGTGAACACCAGGGAAGCTGCAGGTAAGCTGATTGAGCTGGGTCTGAACACCCCCCTGTGCGCCTAGATCCTGGACTTCCTAACCGCCAGGCCCCAAGTCATCAGGGTGGGCAGACACACCTCCAGACCCCCCACTCTGAACACAGGATCCCTCCAGAGTTGCGTCCTCAGCCCCCTACTTTACTATCTGTACATAAATCATGCTGAATGTCTCCATGCTGTGGAGAGGGTGAACAGCTTCAGGTACCTGGGAGTCCACATCGAGAATCTGACTTGGACTACACACATTGACACTCTGGTGAGGAAGGCAAAGCAATACCTCTACCAACTTAGGCAACTGAGGAACTCCCCGAGTCCTGGAGGATCCTTCAGACCTTCAACACCATCCTGACAGGAAGCATCACTGCCTGGTTCATCAACAGCTCTTCTCAACAGCAGAGGACTCTGCAGAGGGTAGTGCGTTTGTCTGAGTGCACTATTGGCACTACACTCCCCACCCTGCAGGAACCCCTATATGCCAAGAGGTGTCAAACCAGAGCCTGCAGGAGTCCTCTGCAGTCTCCGCAGTTCCGCTGCTAGAACAGAGAGACTAAAACAGAGTTTCTTTCTGCAGGCCTTCAGGACTGTGAACTCTGACCTCACCAGAGGCTCCCCACTGCCCCTCCCATGCACACACTCACATACACACATTGTTAGTTCACAGTATATGCACCCACATAGTTTTACTACATAACTTAATACAAATACAACTCTTTTTGCTGTAAATACTGTAAATAGTGTGGATATACTGATTCTGATCTCTTCAATTTTGTATATTTGCATTGTCCTGTCCTGCACATTTTGTTGGGCATCGCTACTTTTTCATTTCACTGCACATCCTATGTGTACGTATCAAATAAACATATAGAATCTTCAATCTTTAATATCGTTATATCTCATGATTCAACATCTACTTCACAGTTCACTCTCTTCTGGAAACAAAATGGTGAAAAGACACAGCCTCATAGACACAGACTGGGAGAGGTAGAGGGAGGGGGAGAGAGAAAAAGATGGAGAGAGAGGGAGATGGAGAGAGGGAGATAAAGAGAGAGGAAGAGGGAATGAGAGAGGGAGAGAAAGAGAGATAGATAGAGAGAGTGAGAGAGCCTTCAGACGCTATCATTCCAGAGGAGCAGGGGGACAGAGAAGAAGCCGTGGGATAAGACATCCAGTTATCTGGTGCTCTTCACCTCCTGTGACAACATGGGGAAGGATACACCCGCTAGCTACTAAATGTTGCTCCTCTACTATCACTCCTATATCTCTCGAGCCCTCTTATTGCAAAAGAATGTACTCTAAACAAATCATTCATTGTTATAATTCAGTCTAGGGAACTGAGAGATTATCAAGGCTCGGTAGCTGAGCATGTAACGTCTAAAAACCCGAACCACACACACATTAAACCTTTTTAATGTGGAAGTGATCTTCACTGTAATGTGTTGCTGGTATTACCTTGGGGAGGATGACAGAGGTTTTCATTTACATTTAGGCTTACATTAGCTTTTATCCAAAGCGAATTAGAAAGAGTAAATTTGTTGAAGGAGACAGCAATATGTTTGCAATCTCCGTGCCAACAAGGCGGGAGTGGGGTGGGGTGCTGTTCGTGGTCTGCATGCCGGGGGAGGTGCTGTCTGTGTCACAATCGGGACAGGGTCAGACAGGACCTTGTGTCCGACATGGAGGTCCTGGAACCTATCAAATAGGTGCCAGTTCCGATCTCGGACGTCCTGGATCTGGTTCCGGCAGGATCCGTACTGATTAAGTCTCAGAAAATATACTAAGCTTTTATATTGGAATTATGGTCAATAATTACCATATCAATAGCTAGTAAAGGTTGAAGCATTTTAAGTTCTTTACAGGAGAGAGGCTGGCTTCAACACAACATTCAAGCAATAACCACAAATTGTTATAATATAAGAATGTATATGTGTGTGTGTGTTTGTGCGTGTGAGTAAACAAGATGGCCGCCAGGGGAACACAGAGACACTGGTGGAGGCGTGGTCTAACCAAGATGGTGGCTGGTGATGCATGGAGACAAGTTGGGGCACGGCCAAACCACTATGGTGACTTGGGACATTACAGGGACAAGGAAGCCGGCGCCAAACAAGGGCAAATGAACATACACAAAGAAAAATGGCGGTAAAGGGGGAAAAGGGAATGACTAAAAATGGCACTTAACCAACTACGCGACTCTGAGAAGGCCGGGCTCAGAAAGGGGGATAACAGACACTATTAGGAGCCCCAGACTATTCGGAGCCCCAAAATGCTGGTGGTTGAGGCCACATGAATATAGGAAGGTAGTTCTAACAAAGGTGTCTACGTGATCAGTAAGTGACGAGGTGGGAGGATTTTAATCACTCACTTCTAACACCAACATCAAAACACGAAAACAAGATGTATGTGCTTTGTTAGTAAAAGGGAGAGAAAACCATCAACAGATCTAACAATGGACGGGAATCCACTCGGACTTTCGATCAAAACAAAAGGGAAGAAGGCAAAACATGTTTCCAATATCCTACGACATTATCAATAAACAGTCAAACACACACCATCATATAACACTGTTCTATCTAACTATGGCCAGATATCTACCTCACTGGAAATCGCATGTGTAACAATCGTGAGGTGGCTCTTTCTTTCCCAAATAACTGCTTCAAGTTTGGTGGTGTGGTCCCGTGGTCAGCCTGGTATGTATGCCAATACATACCAACATGCGAGTTAGTGCTAGGGTTAGGAGAGGGAAGGCAGGGTGGGTGGGTAATGCAGAATCCAGTTGAACTCCAAACAGGTGGGTCTTAAGTTTTTTGCGGAAGCTGGTGAGTGACTCTGCCATCCTAACATCAGCCGGGAGCTCATTCCATCATTGCGGTGCCAGAACAGAGAAGAGTTGGGACTTGGCAGAGCGATGTTTGCCTCTTCTTAGTGAAGGTGGTACCAGTCATCTAGGCAGAATGGTTGAGCTGAGCACGAGGGCTAGTGCTTGGGGTCTGACTAATGTTTGGAGGTACCTAGGGGCAGTTCCGCTGACAGCCTTGCAGGCCAGTACCACAATCTAATGCGAGCGATTACAGGGAGTCAGTGGAAGTCGCGGAAGAGGGGGTTACATGGGAGAATTGTATTTGTTGAACACCAGCCGCGCTGCTGCATTCTGGATGTGTTGTAAGGGTTTGATTGCCAAGGCAGGCAGTCCAGCCAGGACAGCGTGACCAGGGCAAGGTGTCGGTTGACCGGACTGGCTGTTCCTTCAGCTGGATGTTGGGTCTGTGGCGGAGTATGTATCCCACTCCGAGGACAGTAACAGCGGCCAGCTCTGGTCTTTTGTCAATGGTTTAGTTTAGTTGAGGTGATGGTGGTGTGTCCATAAAAACATAGGATGCAGCGATAGAAAAGTCTTTATGTTAAGGCCTTCTTGTGTATGATAGGTTTAAGTTACTTCCTTGTGACATGCCAGCCGGCATCTCCTTCTCAAACTCCTGCTCTGGCAAGCAGACTGCACTCACAGGTGAAATTACCTCCTGATTTGCAAACTCTGCCTTCAGTCTTTCCCTGCATTCAAACTATAACACCTATCCTGCCATCACCTAGACACATACATAGATAAATAGACACATACATAGATAAATACAGAAATGTCATATCCTAACGATAAATGTAGATAAATAGTGATATACTAACATAAATGGTAAATTGACTGCATTTATATAGTGCTTTTATCCAAAGCGCTGTACAGTTGCCTCAAATTCACCCAGTCATAAACTGACAGCGGTGTCAACCATGCAATGTAACAACCAACACGTTAGGAGAAGTTAGGGTTAGGTATCTTGCTCAGGGACACATAAACGATGCCCGGGGATTGGACCAGCAACCTTCCGGTTGCCAGACAACCACGTACTTCCTGAGCTACTGCCACTGGTCTCTGTGTCTTCTGTGTCAATGTTATATATAAGTAGCGGCCAGACTCTGATTAACGTACACTTCTGCAAATACATAGAGCTTAAAGCTCATACTTTTATGAGTTTGTTTATGGCACCGAAAAGCACAACATTTGCTGAGGTTCAAAATGTCGACTTTGCTAATTCACTCCATAGCTTGTTGAAAATCCCGGCTTGTTTGAAGTTTTCACTGCGGTGCAAGCGCTGGCTTTTGACATAAACAACACCTCTCAGCCTCAGCAGCAGCTCAGAGCCCTTCTCACTTCCACACGTATAAGGCATGAAGGTAAACTGCCTTCTGCATGAGTTACACACGTGCATGTTGCGCTTTTTACACACCCCGCAAAGTAGGAAGCGTCATGTCGACAGATTACTTTTTCCTGTGAATATCTCTGCTGCTTGTCACCTCTGTCAGTGTGTGTGTGTGTGTGTTTTGCTAGCCTACATTCAAAATGTGATATGTGATGAGCTTAAAGCTAAAAGCCGAGCCGTGATCCTCTCATCGAGAAAGAAAAATGTGGCAGCTAAAAAAAGCTAATGTAGTGGTAGAGAGAGATCAGAATCAAATGTGCATTAATGTAACCCAGTCGTGGTTAAACGTTAATATAACGTGGAGTATACATGTCCATAGCAGGTGGGAATCGGTGGGGATCAGTGGGGGTCCCGGCTCTTGTTAATGAGGTCAATTGTCATGGGGAAAAAGCTGTATTTGTGGCGTGAGGTTTTGGTCCTGATGGACAGCAACCTATTGGCTATGTAGGCTAACTGCAGGGGGTCCAGGAGTAGGTCAGTTATGGCTTTGAAGTGGGACAGCACAAGGCACTTTAATTACTTCATTACCACAGAGGTCAGGGCGATGGGCCTCTTGGGGACAGGGATGATGGTGGAGGTTTAACAGCAGGCTGGTACATGGCATGTCACCAGTGAGGTGTTGAAGTTGCCTGTGAACACCAGAGACAACTGATTTGCACAGGGTGCTTTAGGGTGGAGGGAGACACAGAGTTTGGTCTGGCTGCTTTGCGTGGTTTCTGTCTCTTGAACAGCCTGTACATCCCTCTCCTCTATGGAAAGGATTGTTGTTATGGGGGTGGCTGTATATAGCCCCCTGCTGTGGTAGGGGATGGGAGGTTGGTGGGATGGAGCTGGTGAATAGGGTCACGGGATGGTGTCAGCATTGTCCCATTGTCTTTCAAATCGACAGTAGTGCTGGTTCAGGTCGTTGGCTAAGCGCGAATCATTGTAAGAGTGGGGGCTTGGAGCTTTGTAGTTGGTGATCTGTTTGAACCCATTGCAGACGCATGCTGAGTCGTTGTCTGAGTCAGTCGTTTAGCCCCCCCTTACAGCCTTGCTAAATCTGTATTTCAACTCTCTAAACCTGTCCCTACTCATGAACATCTGCTCCCCAACCTTAGCTGTCTGGGTCTTGCTGTGAACCAGGGTTTATAATTGTTGTAACTCACTCTGGTGTGTGATGGTACACAACAGTCCTCACAAAGGCTTATGTATGAAGTGAAACTGCTGTTAACAGTCTGGAAAACATCTTAATCTGTACAGTCCAAGCACACCTGAAAGTCCTCCACAGCTTCACTGGTCCATTTCTTAAATGCCCTCACAACAGGTTCACAGAGTTTTAGTTTCTGCCTGGAGGCAGGAATCAGGTGGACCATGACGTGACCAGAATCAGGTGGACCATGACGTGACCAGAATCAGGTGGACCATGACATGACCAGAATCAGGTGGACCATGACATGACCAGAATCAGGTGGACCATGACATGACCAGAATCAGGTGGACCATGACGTGACCAGAATCAGGTGGACCATGACGTGACCAGAATCAGGTGGACCATGACGTGACCAGAGTCGTCCAGTGTAGCGTGGGCTACGGCGTGATAGGCTCTGCTTACTGTCGTGTAACAGTGATCCAACATGTTCTCCTCTCTGATCGGGCATGTGATAAACTGCCTGTATGGAGTTAGAAGAGCGCTATAATGTCACAAACAGAAAGAATACGTTTTACAAATGCCCCACTATTTGCAAATATCCATACCATGCTTTACAAATATAAAACACACATCTCAAATAAATACAATGCGTTTTGCAAATAACATTTTGTCTGCATAAAGTGCAACACATTTTTTCTACAAGTACAGTGCCAAGTTTTGGGTTGTTGCGCACATTAGAGAGGAATATTCCCGGTAGCACTGTATATTGTATATATACCTTTAAATGCTTCCACAACTAGCACATATATTAACTCAAACATGAATACTGATGGCTGAGATACAACCACTGAAAGCCATTGGCATCAAAGGGGGGAGACATAGAGAGAGGGAGAGGGATAGGGAGAGAGAGGGAGGAAGGGAGACAGCATTTACACACACACACACACACACATAATCCGCCTTAATGCCATACAAAAATCCTTCTTCCATCATTGACGTTCTTCTACGATGCCTGTCACTCTGAGTGTTCCCTGGTAGCAGACAAGAGGCCAGGGGGTAGGATATAGTTTTGGGCCAATGTAAATGCCACCCACCACACACACACACACACTCAGCATTGTGAGGGTGACAACAAGAACAAGCTGAGCAAATGGTGTCACTTTGGTTGGCAGCCCAGCATCATGATAAGAGAGGAAGAGACAAGAGAGGGTGTGTGAGAGAGGCAGAGCTTGGGTGTGTGAGATAGAGAGAGTGAGAGAGACAGAGAGAGAAAGAGAGAGAAAGAGAGAGAAAGAGAGAAGAAAATAGAGAGACAGAAAGAGAAAGAGAGAGACAGGGAGCGAGAGACAGAGAGACAAAGGCAACAAAGTGAGAGATGAGCTGTGGGTGACAGCAGATTGTCTCTGGAGATCAGAGGCGTCTCCTGTGGAAGCCATGTGGAAGTCCTTATTAGGGTGTACATCATTAGGTTCAGCACAGAGCTGATCTGAAACTAGTCCTGCCATCAGACAGGCAGAGCGTTGAGACACTTCATATCAACTCAAAGCCCTTTTTGTTAGTTTGTTAGTTTTTATTTTTCATTTAGCTTCACCAATTTTGATTATTTTTTCTTCAAAATCGCTGAATTTTCGCAATCCCTCGTTAACTGCTCTGTCTGCCGTGCGGTCAGAGCGCGTTCTTGTCTGGTGTGTTGCTGAGCATTCAAAACGGCAGAGAAAAAAGTCTGAGGTGAGGCAAACAGTTCTCGTGCCTCACGACAGGGGGCTCATGATCCCAGACATACGGTGGCGTAAGCGAGTCAAGTGCCGCAGCGACTTCTTTTTTCCCACTCGTGCATTTTGTGCATTTTGTGGGCGACAGTTTGTATGTGTAAAGAATGCAGAAATGAAACATAACCCATAAACTGCTGCCAATCAAATGGCAAATAATCTGCGCTGAGCGCATATATTTGTACATCTGATTCTGATTACATCAGTGCCTCACCAGCTATAAACCTCACCGCACGTCACTGGGCCATATGATTATGGGCCATGTGATTATGACGCCCCCCCCTGAGCCATAGCCCCCCTAGGGCTAAGGGGGGCAAGAAACGACTCCCTTCATTAACGAGGAGGAAATATGGAGAAGGAGTGCAGAGTGGGGGATCCCTCCTTCCAGCCTCCACCTTGCAATGGGTGTCATACGGGCAGAATCAAACTCATCACAGTGGTTTGCAAACGCCGCTCACCTGGGAGGTTCCGGCCATGTCGACGCCCGCTTCCAGGAAGTTGCCAAAGTCTTCCCCGAACTTGCTGGTGGACCGGGCTAGTTCCTGGGTGGTGCCCCTGGAGGAGTGCACCAGCTCGTTGGCCGACTGGTTCAGACCAGCGGCTGCCTGGTTCAGCTGAGCCTGCACCTCCTGGAAACTCTTGCCACTGGACGGGAACTACGGTGGGGGGGTGGGGTGCGGGGAGACATTCAGTCAGACAAACAAAAGTATCCTGATAATCATCGCCTACCAATTGACAAACTGTTTGTTCTAAAGGTTGCTCTCGATGACGCGACATTGACATTTGACATTTACAAGTACATTTGTCAAACTTTAACACACTATACCTCACGACTGGTCTTGTCGATCGCTATAGCCCTCCCCAAATATCCCAGTTAATTTCCCTTTTGCTCCTTCTTCTTGACCTCATATCCCATTGGCCGTTATTGACCTCAAATCTCATTGGTCCTTCGTCCTGATCTCAAATCTCATTGGCTGTTGCTAGCACCAATGGATGGATCACAGTCTCGGGGGGGCAGAGAAATCAGGTGTCTTGAGACCCCCGACACAATACAACAATCAGAGCCAACTTCAGCCCTGATCGAATGTCAATATAATGCCAACATCGCTAATTTATGATGTATTTGAACCCACAGGTGATTTCGGCCCAAAGCTAAAACCAGGCTAATATGTTTAGCTTACATTCATTGCTACTCTGCATGTTATTCAATCAAAAAAGGGTACGTACAGAATCAGCCAATAGGCCCTTGCTGGCTTCTCCGACGGCACGGATGGCATTATCCACGTCCCGCTGTCCTGGGAGGCTGTTCACACACCTGTTGAGGGCCTGGGAG
>OMOU01095476.1:1989-13833 GCA_900312585.1 Malacocephalus occidentalis
ACCTTATTGTGGTGGGGGGGGGGGGGTTTGGGTGCCCTGGTGACCCTGGGAGCTGTGTTGTCCAGGGCAATAACCCCTGGTAGGGTCTCTCAAGGCAAAGTGGTCCCAGGGGAGGGGCCAGACTAATAGCGATTCAAAGACCCTAATGAAAAGGCTTCCCAAGAATTCTGTCACCTCGCCCGGACAAGGGAAAACGAGGCCCCCTTCCGGAGCCAGACCTGGGGCCTGGCCAAGCCCGAAAAGACAATGTGGAGCCGCCTCCCTATGGGCTCACCACCTGCAGGGAGATTCATTGGGGTCAGGTGCAGTGGAAAACAGCATGCAGAATCCCAGCATCGCCGACTGGTTCTAGCGCCGCTGTGTTGGATTTCTACCCGGTAAACGAGAGGGTCACCTCCATGTGACTGCAAGTTGCTGGGGGGAAGGCTCTGCATGTTGTGTGTGCTTATGCACCCAACAGCAGTTCAGAGTATCCAGCCTTCTTGGAATACTTGGCATCCTGGAAAGGGTTCCATCCGGGGACTCCATAGTTCTGCTGGAGGACTTCAACCCGCACATGGGCAACAATGAAGAAACCTGTAGGGGGGTGATTGGGAGGAACGGTCTGCCCGATCTGAACCAGAGTGGTGCTTTGTTGTTTGACTACTGCGTTAGTCATGGACTGGCCATAAGAAACACATGTTCGAACATAGTGTGGTGTACCTGATATCGGACCACCTTAAGCCACAAATCGATGATCGATGTTTTGGACACTTGGGTGAAGAGAGGAGGGCCTGTGTCTAGTGAGGGTGAACACCCTCACTACACACTACACAAGAAGTGTGTAGTGAGGGTGAACTGGGAACATCTGGTGGTAGCCCCTAGAATGTCTTTAACTCACACCTTCGTAAGAACTTCTGTTGTATCCCGGGGGAGGTGGGGACATGGAATCTGTGTGGGCCATGTACAGAGCCTCCATTGTAGAGGCGGCAGCTAGAAGCTGTGGTCAAAAGGCTGTCAGTGCCTGCTGTGGCTGCAACCTTGAAACTGTTGGTGGACACCAGCGGTGAAGAAATCCGTCAGGCTGAAGGAGACGGCTTTTTGGGCTTGGTTAGCCCAGGGGTCTCCTAAAACAGCAGATGGGTACCGGGAGGCCAGGAGGGCTACGGCTTCAGTGGTCGCTGAAGCAAAAGCCCGGGTGTGGGAGGAGTTTGGGGAGGCCTTTGATAAGGACTTTCGGTTGGCTTCAAGGAAGTTCAGGGCTTAGCTCGGGCTGTGCTCAGCCGGGGAGGAGAACTGCTGACCCAGAAACGGGGACCAGAGGGTGTGCTCCAATTATCAGGGGATCACACTGCTCAGCCTCCCTGGGAAAATGTATTCCAGGGTGCTGGAAAGGAGGCTCCGGCTGATTGTTGAACGTCAGCTTCAGGAAGAGCGTATTATGTGTATTCCATCCAGGCCATGGAACAATTTAAACTTGCAGGGTTGTTGGGGGACATGGGAGTTGTCCCATCCAGTCTACATGTGCTTTGTGGACTTGGAGAAGGCTTGTGATCATGACCCCGGGGAATCCTGTGGGGGGTACTGCGGGAGTATGGGGTATCGGTGGCATTGGTACATGCCATTCGGTCCTTGTACAAACAAAGTGAAGGCTGTGTCCGTATTCTCGGCACAAGCAGATTCTCAGTGGGTGTTGGGCCTGCGCCAAGGTTGCCCCTTGTCACCAATCCTGTTTGTGATTTGTATGGACAGAATCTCAAGGCGCAGCCAAGGTGAGGAGAGTGTCCGGTTTGGTGTCTTCAGAATTGCATCCCATCTCTTTGCAGACAATGTAGTACTGTTGGCTACATCAGACCGTGACCTCCAGCATGCACTGGGTGGTTTGCAGCCGAGTGTGAAGCGTTCGGGATGAGAGTCAGCACCTCCAAGTCTGAGGCCATGGTTCTCTGCCGGAAAATGGTGGAGTGTTCCCTCCGCGTTGGGAGTGAGTAGCTGCCTCAAGCGAAGGAGTTCAAGTATCTCGGGGTCTTGTTCACAAGTGAGGGCAAAATGGAGTGGGAGATGGACAGACGGATTGGTGCGCCGTCTGCAGTAATGCAAGCACTGTACCGGTCCGCTGTGGTCCAGCTACGTTCCAACCGTCACCTGCTTACACACCGTAGCAGAACATTTGTGGGGACAACAGCTAAGTTAGCATTAGCATTATATTGATGCTGTCTGTTCGAAGAATTTAACTCATTTGGTTATATCCCTAGCTGCTAAGGTGAAAAGGATTTGGTGAAACCTCCGCGACATATACTAAAATGTAATACGATACGAGAAGGACACAACAAGTGGCCAGGCGTCCAAGAGGAAGAAGAAGTGGAAGTTGTTCAACTCCATGTCTTTCCTTGATCCCACACTCATTCACAGGAGACAGGTTGGTGGTTTGGCAATAGGCAGAAACATAGGGTCGCCGATGTCATATATTACATCAAAGTGTTGTATACAATATTCAGCATGTAAGTGATAATGTATACCTTCATGGTGATTCAACACCCCTCTGCAACTTTCGCAGTTCATTTCGCAATAATGACCAGCTCGCTATACATTAATCCTTACACATCTCTGGAATGCTGCATGCTAGAGCTCACCGTTGAGTTGGTATCCCGTTCAGGAGCTTTGTAATCCACCCTCGAACTGCAATGTCTTTTTGGACACTTTTGTAAAGTAAATCCATAATGATAGATCCAACAGTGCAGGTGTTCTGTGATTTTGTTTCATGTTTGTTTCATTATTGTTGTTGTTAGCATTCACTAGCACTGCCTATAGCAATCTATTGATCAACCAGAGGCTGTGTTTCTGACAAGGTGTATGTGTAGTCTCATTGCAGCAGTAATAAACATGATTTTATCCCGAAAGTATAATTTTCAATACCATCAATAATACATTTTTCCATAACCTGTTACGTATTTGTTCATGTTTTTAATACATTAATTATTCATTGCATTAATTATTTACGTTCATGAATAATAAGATAGTGTATTTGTTTGTGTTCATGTTATTAATAAATCATCTTACCTGTGGATCCATTCTTAGTTTTATTATTGTTATTATTTTACTTGATTGTTATAAGAACATTTCTTGACCATTTGGGGTAAGTGAAAACAGGTGACCGGGAGACATGACTTGGTCTGTGGCTCTTTTACGGAGATAGAAGAGTTTGAATCATCAAAAGTACGTGACAACGGAACAATGTAAGTAACAACGGAACAATGAATCATGCAAGCAATCAACCAACCAATAAACAATGAAATACATAAATATCAGAAATATTGCAATGGGGGTGGTGTTCCTCCAAATCTCCTCTGTTGACACCAGCATTCTCGTATTCTGTTTTCAGTGGCCATGGTGGACACTCCCAAGCGAAAACTCGAGGCAATCATTACAAATGAATCCCCAGTGCTTAGGAACCGAGGCACAAAACAATTGATGATTGTTTATTATAATTTTATTCTTCAATTTCAGACATGCATATAAGCAACTTATCATAAGGAAGGAGCAGAATATATTTTAGAAGCGTAGGCTATACTCAGCTGGAACAAATCACGTTATGCAGACATAATTGTGTAAGCATAGGTTAAAACATATTTGAGGAAACATTAGTTGAGTATATTCTTACATATTCTGGTATCAGGTATTGCAGCTACTGGGTGCTGTTCAGGCAGCTGGGAGGTTCGAGAGTGAAGGAGTGTAATGTTTTCACCGAGCCGTGTTCGGAACGCCACTAAAAGGAAAATCCAGAGAGGTGGACGGTTCCTTCTCACATACTAGGCCATACGTAATATCATTTTGGCACCTGTCTGTGTCACTGCCTGTGGTGTAGAGTGTCTACTTTGTATTTGAAGAAGCCAGTGTTGTAGACCGCCATGTCTATTTTATGTTCATGTTACATCAGCGGTGGGGCTGAGCCAAGTCAAGGCCTAACATTACTAGAACACCACAAAAATAACAACCCGGTGTGCATCGTTGTACGGAAAACTCGCATGCAGACTTTACGCGTTCCGTATCGCGCTGGTGTGGAGCAGCCTTTAGAGATAGGGTGAGGAGCTCAGACATCCGGAGGGGGCTCGGAGTAGAGCTGCTGCTCCTCCGCGTCGAAAGGTGTCACCAGAGGTGGTTCGGGCACCTGACCAGGATGCCTCCCGGGCGCTTCAAGTCTCTTATGGTTGCAATAGGGTTGCACCAATACCACTTTTTCATTAGCGTTCAAGAGTATCGATCGGATACCAATTCGTTTTTGCTTTCGTTAAAAAGCTAACCCATTTCCAAACTTTGTAAAATATAAATACAGCTGATGGATACATACAACATGAATGCAAGATAACAAATATAATATTAGCCACAGAGCACTACGTCAGACACCGTTCTGTCGTAGAAAGATGGAAGATTAGATTTTAGGACACCCTTCTGTGCTTGATATATGTTTTCAGCAGTGCTGGAAGTTAGTGCCCATTTGTATGGCGGGAGCCGATTGAGTGCTCACATTGGAAACACGACCCACTTAAGTTCCAATTAAGACACACAGTTTTAAAGCACTGGTGTACTTTAATGATCATTAAACCAAGGGGTTTGTACACTCTGCAGCGTTTCAATGAAACTGCACAGCAGCACTAGCAGTTCTATACAGATTGCCTGGATTGCCAGAAAAAAACAGAATAAAATGGACTATGTTACCTAAGTAAGATGGTTTTTCAACATCTTTTGCACAAATATATCGGCACTAGCATTATACAAGCGAGATACACTTCTGGATATTAACTTTGGTCTACAACTAAGGTTCTGGGATACTTTTTACATTGATCCCGAGTGGCTGGCAGAGATGATACGAGCGAGGCACAACGCGACACGTCTCCAGAGAAACGAAGAAGGAAACGGCAGAGGCTGAGAGACAGAAAAACCGTCCACCATCCACGTTTTACATTTTGAAAGAAATGATGGAAAAAAAAGTTTCCATGATTTTTTGGAAATGATCTGTATATATATATATATATATGACATATTATTTGACCGACCAAGTCCTTCTATGTTTTCCGAGCAGACAGGATGGAAGAATCATGTAAATGCAAGGGTGGAGGGGTTTGCTTCATGACCAAGTGGTGCAACCCTAAGGATTAGTACCATTTCTCCCTGTTCGCTGAACCCAGAGCATCAAACGATCTCTTGCTGTCCATTCCATCTTCCCCGGGAGTTCAGCACAATCATTACAGCCGTCTACATCCTGCCACAAGCCGACACCCATGTGGCATTATGGGACCAACATGATGTGATATGTTGGCACTGGACCGAACAGCACAACACGGCTGTAGAGGTGGCAGGGGACTTAAATGGGGCCAATCTAAAGAAAGTCTTGCCAAACGTCCAATCAGCACATTATGCATGCTAGCAGGGTAGAAAGAACCTTGCTATACACCATTCCAGAGAGGCTACAAGATTGCCTCTCTTCCCCCGGTCGTTTACCTGCTGTAGAACAGTTTATACCTGAGTATAAACTGAGGATAGTACAGGAGGCGGTAGGGATGAGAGAAGTGAAGCGGTGCGGTCCGACCAAATTGATGTTGACGTTCGGGACACCGTGAGCAATGTCGCCTAGGACATGTTCCGATCCAGTTCTGAAGTAAGTTCCATTGCTAGGGACTAGCACACTCTCTCTGTTACCGAGCACGACGTGAGGGGGACTCTGATGAGGGTGAACACTGGGAAAGCTGCAGTAGCTGATGGCATATCTGGATGAGTATTGAAAACCTGTGTTAACCAGCAAGCTTGGCCACCTACCGGCCAAACAGATCCCCAAATGATCTTCCAGGTAATACACAGCTCCCTCCCTCATCTTGACGGTCAGAAGGGGGGCTATGTGAGAATGTTATTTATTGACTTTAGCTCTGCTTTCAACACCATAGTTCCCCGCAGACTGGCTGGCAAGCTGATTGAGCTGGGACGGAGCCATGTGCGCCTGGATCCTGGACTTCTTTACCGCCAGGCCCCAGGTCATCAGGATGGGGAGACACACCTCCAGGCCCCGAACAGAACACACGCCTACTGTACTCCCTGTACACGCATGCCTGTGTGGCCACCTCAGGCAGCTGAGAAATGTCTGTGTCTCCTGGAGGATCCTTCAGACCTTATACACAGGTGCAGTAGAGAGCATCCTGACAGGAAGCATCGCTGCCTGGTTCGGCAACAGCTCCTTTGAGGACAGGAGGGCTCTGCAGAGGGTGGTGCGTTCGGCTAAACACACTATTGGCACTACACCCCCCCCACACACACACACACACACCCTGCAGGACCTGTATTGGAGGTGTCAAACCAGGATGAAGGATCATGAAGGATCCTCACCACCCCAATAACAAACTTTTCCATCTGTTGCGGTCAGGCAAGCACCTCCGCAGTCACACTGTTAGAACAGAAAGACTGAAGCAGTTTCTTTCCACAGGCCATCAAGCCTGTGAACTCTGACCTCACCAGTGCATCACTGTCCCTCTCATGCACACTCTCACATAAACACGTAGTTAGAACACAGTACATGCACTCACATAGTTTACAGTTTACATTTATTAAGTAACTTATGACATACAGTACATGCATGCAGTGCTTAATTTGTGCCGGGTCCTGCTGGAAAAAGTATCTCGAAAAATCGGGTCGGGCACCTCCACGTGGGACGTCACGACAAATTAAGTACCGCCTACAAGGTCTGTACTGACTTTATCCTCAATGTTTATTTGTTTTATATTGCCTACTTGTTTATATGCCTTGCTGCTTATATGCATATTTTGGTACATTTCTCATTCCAAGAAAAACCCTGTAAATCCTGTAAATAATGTGCATATTCTGATTTGGATCCCTCCAATTCATTTGTGATAGTTGTATTGTTCTGTTGCACATTCCCCTGGGCACTACCATTTTTTCATTTCCACTGCACATTGTGTATGTGTATGTAATGAATAAACGTATTGAATCCTGAATCTAATGACCTTACAATAGTTTCAACACTGCAGAAGTCTTGTATGTGGTTGAGACATCACTTGGTTACAACAATGGTGGGGAAACGTAGGGAGACAGAGGGGAGAGAGTGAGGGGACTTTTTCTGGTGGTTTTGTTTCAACAACTTGCTCTGTTCTGCTCCCTCTCTTACCAGCTCTTGAATAGTTATTGAATAATACTAACATCAGCTTTAAAGAGGTAAAAAAAAAGTAGATTTTCAAATTAAGATTTAGATTCTTGCACTTGGCCATCATTCTCCATAAAAGACAGTAATGTGTCACTGTGAGTGAGAAGGTGTTCACTGTGGACGACTCACCCTGGCGGATGTCAAAGCCGGGGGGCTGCGTCAGGCCGTCAATGATGAGCTGCAGGGTTTCAGGGATGGTGTCTAGCTGCCTGGCCAGGTTCTCCAGGCTGCTGGCTTGGACCTGGCTCTCCACACACCTCCGCAGCCCTGCGCTGCCTATATGCTCCATGCTGCTGCCCACCAGGGACAGGAACCTGCAGACACACAACAGGGCAAAGGCTGCACATCATGTGGTCCAGATTTGTTCATACAAACAAAGTAACCACAGCATTTCAATCATGAATTGAATTTTGGTTTGAATTGAATGGTTTTCTTTTTTTTAATAAATATGGGTACAAGCTTGCACGGGTCTGTTTGTCAAGACCGGCCACTTAGTTCCTCAACCCGACCCAACGGCACAAGATCCGCAACCCGACCCAAACCCACATATCCTATAATAAGCATGACCAGTGAAAGTGTCTGATCACGTTACACTGATCAACTACGTATTTGGCTCAAAACGTGTGGGATGGAATCATTTCAAGCCATTGTTTAAATCATTCGGTTTAAAATGATACTTTTAGACCATTTCATACATTTCATACAAATGAAGAGAATATATTTTAAAATGAAGGTAGCCTAATCCAGGAAATACAATTTAGACAAAATAAAGCCGTTGATTTCATTGAATAATATTAATGTACACTAATCATGTAGCTGTAGGGCCTCCGCAGTTCAAACTGGTTCCCCAAGACCCTTTCACACCTTGTGCAGAGTTAATCACCAGCTCACTATTACACTACGTTGCACTTCTGCTTAGATGCTAACTGCATGTCGTTGTACTAGTATGCGTACTCTGTGCAATGACAATAAAGGTGAATCTAATCTATTATCTATTATGTTAAGGACTTTCAGAGGAGCTGGCCCTTCCTGGGGTGAAAGACATTCCACCAAGGCTGCAGTAAAACGTCAAAAGGGAGATGAGGCACCCCGGTCCTGCACCCCGGTCCTGCACCCCGGTCCTGCACCCCGGTCCAGGTCGTCTCCACCCGGTTTCGCGAGACTGACCAGCTCCAGATCACACACTTCAGGTTGTGCAGTGCTGATTGTATTTGAGGGATACTTTATATTTGAATTTAATAAAACATTCTAATTCAAGCTATTTGTGGTTTTTGCTTGAATGTTGTGTTGAAGAACTCCGAACTCTTCAACATTTACTGACTGTTGATATAGTCATTATTAATCATAGTTCCAATGTAATATCTTGGTATATTTTATGAGACTTAATCCACTGCCCGGTTAGTCTCTGATTTCAGGCTGGTGCCCCGTTATTATTCATTGAGATTAATACTTTTTCTATTTTTAATTAATACTTTTCTTTGATAGTTATTCATTATAAGCTAATTGCTGACAGTAGGACCTACATATCATCTAATGGTTAGCTGCCCTTCCCAAAAAAACCTTGACTTATATTACTTATATTATATATATATATATATATATGGTATATAACATGATCCAACCCGCATTTTCTTTGTTCTAACCAGAATCGAAACCGGGGAAAAAAATACAACAAATAAAAATGTTTCGCGTCACCTACGGTTACCCGACCCAATGCAGGATTCTGATATGCACTGTGGGTGTGAGGGCTCATGCATTCTTGCCTGCATGTGACAGAGTGTTAATAAATGAGGCTTAATGCTGGCCCCAGTCGAGCCGCAGTGCATGTGTGCCAAGTCACCTGTTGACTGAGCGAGAGCCCAGAGACCAGGGCGAAAAAGAGGGAAAGTTGTCGGAAAAAGCGAGAGAGGAAAGAGGAGAGCTAAGGAAAAGGAAAATAACTTGGAGGGAGGGAGGGAGAGAGGTAAGAAAATAAGATAAGGGACATCGTTCCCATTGCTAAATGCCACACCATGGATTCCCATCCACATATTTAGAGTGGAAATAACTTCTCTCTGTTAAATCCACATTCATGTATTTAGTCTACATGCAGAGAGCCAAGCAGAAGTGGCTATGAGGACACGGCCAAGCCCCTGCACACCGGCCAGTGTGTTTGTTTGGTGTACATATGAAAAGCGGGTGCATCATGTGGTCCTGGTGTGTCACGGCACACTGGTTATGTACATTTAATTTGGGAATCTCTCCACAGCTGCTGATGGACATGAATGTGTATGTCTGGACCAGCTGAGCAACACTGGGATGGATGGCGGTCGCCGTAGCAGCCTGACGCCAAACAGACTTGCAGCTGTCCCCCCCCACCATCCTGTGACAGACAGGCGCAGGTGGGCCGGTGGTGGCCCGCACACGCATACACATGAACAGGCGCAGGCGCGAGCACACACTGGGAAAGACGCACTTGGGGGCGTGGCAGAGTGGACATGTTGCTGTGGGAGACACAGCGGGGCTGTAACTGGACTCAGCTTGTGTACCAACTATGCATGAGACAGCTGTGAATGATGAGGCCGCTACTGCCAGCTAGCTCTGCTACCTCTTGCTAACGTACCCTGTCCCCACGCGCCCCGCTGAGGGGAAACTCAACGCCTTCATCCCTCATCGCCAGCCAGTCACTTGGGAAAGTGGAAACTAAAAGGTGGCTAAATTGAAGCTAAATGGTGGCTAATACGTGTCGCGGCTAAGCCCTCTGGCCAGGGGAATGTTAGGAGAAGTAGCCCTGTTGTCATGGGACCCTGACAGACATGTACAGAATGGTTTGATAAAGCTTTAATTTTACACAAGCACACAATTTGGTCCACTGGAACCTCTAGTAGTTTGGTTTAGCGCCTGTGAACGCAATAATCGGACTCGGGTGCACACCCAAACATTCGGTCGACTGCAGTGAGCATGCAATCTGACACAAGTACAAGACTAGACTGAACCCTAATGGTTGATGGGCTTAGTTAATGAGTATTAGTTAATACGTAGAGAAAGCATGATATATTGTTGAGGTCTACTGACAGTCTTACGTTGTTTTGTTAACATAAGGTTCTCTTTTTAAATCCTACATTCTGATACTCCATAAACTAACAGCAGTAAAAACAGGATTATATTACATGCAGTGGCAAGAAAGTATGTGAACCTTTTGGAATGTCATGGTTTTTGGCTAAATTTGTCATAAAATGTGATCTGATATTCATCCAAGTCAAGGGTATAGACAAATATAATGTGTCTAAAATAATACCACAAAAAATGTGATCTTTCATGTCTTTATTGGCAATAAACAAGAAAACCTCAGTGCTTGTGGAAAAAGTATGTGAACTCTTGAGTTAATGACCTCATAAAAGCTAATTGGAGTCAGGTTTTAGCACACCTGATGTCTCGTTAAGACAATGAGTTTGGAGGTGTGGACTACAGCTACTTTGACTTATAAAAACCCCTCAAACTTTTGGAGTTTGTTCTCCACAAGAAGAACACGCTTATGTGAGCCATGCCTCACCAAAAAGAGCTTTCAGAGGATCTACAATCAAGAATTGTTGATTTAAATAAAGCTGGCAAGGGTTACAAAGTGATTTCAAAGACTTTAGAAATTCACCAGTCTACAGTTAGGCAAACAATCTACAAATGGAGACACTTTGGGACTGTTGCTACTCTACCAAGAAGTGGATGCCCAGTCAAAAAGAGAAATGAGGTAAAGAAACAACCCCGAATGACAGCCAAAGATTTGAAGGCATCATTGGAACTGGCTAACATCTCTGTTCACGAGTCTACAATACGTAAAACATTGAACAAGCAGGGTATCTACAGCAGGACACCACGAAGGAAGCCACTGCTTACTAAAAAGAACATTGCTGCACGCCTGAAGTTTGCAAAAGAGCACATTGACACTCCATGGCAGTATTGGCAAAATGTTTTGTGGAGTGATGAAACTAAGACTGAACTATTTGGAAAAAACACGCAGCACTACATCTGGCGTAGAAAGTGCACAGCATATCATCATGAAAACATCATCCCAACCGTAAAGTATGGTGGAGGAAACATCATGATTTGGGCCTGCTTTGCTTCATCAGGGCCTGGCCAGCTTGCAATCATTGAGGGGAAGATGAATTCCCAAGTTTATCAGACAATTCTTCAGGATAATCTGAGAATGCCTGTCTGTACGTCAGCTGAAACTGTGTAGAAGGTGGGTGATGCAACAGGACAACGACCCAAAACACCGGAGCAAGTCCACAACAGAATGGTTCTGAAAAATAAAATCCACCTTTTAGAGTGGCCAAGTCAGAGCCCAGACCTCAACCTTCCTGGCAGTTCTGCCAGGAAGAATGGGCTAAAATTCCTCCTCAACGATGTGCAGGTCTGATCCACAGCTACAGGAAGCGCCTGGTTGAGGTTATTGCTGCCAAGGGGGGGTCAACCAGTTATTCATTCTAAGGGTTCACTTACTTTTTCCACTGCCATTTTGAATGTTGAATGAGTGTGTTCAATAAAGACATGAAAGATCAGGTTTTTTTTGTGTATTATTTTAGACACATTATATTTGTCAATACCCTTGACTTAGATGAAGATCAGATGACATTTTATGACAAATGTATTCAGAAAACCATGACATTCCAAAAGGTTCACAT
>OMOU01095477.1:21487-34937 GCA_900312585.1 Malacocephalus occidentalis
GGCGGGGGGGGGGGGGGGGTAGTGTTCTCCCACCAACAGTGCACCAATAACTTTGCCCCAGACACGTGGCCAAAGGCAGCATAACAATACTTACAGACCGCTGTGGGAACAACCAGAGGTTAATGTCAAAACGGAGGCATTTAAAAATGTTGGCGTTTATTAAAAGAAGGACATGAAAATATTAATACTGTGACAGTGAACAAGCCATAAAAAAATATTTTTTTTTGAAACAGCCAATAGGCTAGTGAGAAAAATAAATAAAGTTCACAAGCTTTGCCTCAAATTATGGCCAGTACTAAGGGATAGCATCAGTCACCTTTAGACCACTCCTTCTCCTCTTTGATACAACAACACAGTAGTTATCTGGTTTATATTGTTGGGATCCCACCCTGACATCCTATGGGAAAACGTGTCCTATTATAGAGTCAACGATAACAGTGTTTCCCATACATTGATTAATGTAGAGCCGCTATAGCATTGCTGTGGTGCATCTTATTCTGGTGTTGAAATGTCACAAGTAGCACACATCAAAACCAATCCAGTCAACGTTAATGCCCATGGTTAACGTGGGAGGGTGTACCTTGTGGAGAGTTACAATATGGTTCGCCCATTTGATGTCCTTGCCGGACAGCCTTACCTCATTGTAGAAGAAGTGCACGGTGTGGTTGTTGAGCTTCAGGGACAGCGTCTTCAGGAAGGAGATGTAGTAGGCCATGATCTCCTCATCCGAGAAGTCAAACTTGTGGACAATGATGGAGTTCACGTGGTTGTTGGACAGCAGGTAATCTGCGGCATGGATGGGAGGACGGGGGGTGATGGGGAAAGCGACAACACAACATGGAAGATGTTATGGAGTTTTTACACTCACCTGCGAAAGTAATGTTAGCCAACATTTCAACATTTTGGAGACATGACTGAAGAAAATAGTGTATATAATAAGATCAACACTCTATTAATCTCTTCCTACAGAAGAGGGTAGGCCTACATTTAAAGAAAAACTATTTGAATACACAGAAAATCCAACACGACTGGAAAACTACTCAATTTCTGGATGTGACCTGGCTCAGTGTAACTGTTAAAGGTCAACATGGGAGGGGGAAACCCACCCCCACACACACACCCACACTTACAGAGAGAAGTCTCGTGGCTTATGTTCTCAAACAGTATGTTCAGGGTCTGCAAGAGCTGGACGCAGACATAGCGGCCAGACTTCTGGCGTAGGATGTTCAAGAAGAAGGCAAACATGTTCTTCTCCAGGAAGAAGCTGCAAAGAAACACACATACATTACACACACTGAAGCACAGTAAACGCCAGAGCGAAGTTGATCTTGAGAGCAATTTCCTCATCATGATTAGCCATTACAAGTCGCAATGTTCTCCTAGGTGTATGCTGACTAGATCAGGCTACCAGCCGATCTGGTGGACTGTCCCAACGAGTAAATGAATCTATCCAGCATACATCTAGGTGGACACTCCCACTTGTGATGTCACTTCAATTACTTTTTAGTCACATGACAAATTTAAAACGGCTTATAATGGCTAATCATGCTCACACCTGGTGGTATAATAGGGACCCTTTATTATTTATTGATATTATTTTGGAATGGAAAATGCCCCATCCCAGCATTGCAATATACAATCAGGCCGGTGCATTCATACAGATGGTCTGACATAAAGACACATTCTAATCGGTTCTAAATGCTTCTTTGACATACTCCCATGGTTAGCAGTCCCATTGCGGGTCATTGATATATGTGTGTAATGAACATCTTGTTAGCGTATGACGGCGTGAAACTCCTGTACATTTCATTTGCATACTACATATGGGAATTTGTCCCCGGACGTGACAAACTGTGTTACAGAAGGAAGCAATGCATAATAAACAACATTGACATCCCAGAGATTTGCAATAACACACAACCCCATTTGTGTGATTCCTGTCACTGACTGGACTAGACCTTACTCAAACACAGAGCTATCATTCTGGTCTCCCCAGATGAGGATCTCCGTTATGGAGCGAATGGACTCCACCAGCAGGTTCCGGTTGTGGTCTGTCACTGTGGTATTCTTGGTCAGCACATGGTACATATACCTGAAGTGACAGCAGAAGGAAAGGTATAATGTGTTAGGTTGGGTCAATGTGTGTCACGTATGAGTAACTTCTTGTCAGGAAAGTCTCACCTCTGTAGAGGTGCAATACTGGTCAATACAAGCAGATTACTTATATGTAAATGATTAGGGCACTCCAAGGAGGGAATGGAGGGAGGTTGCAGCTAATATCATGCCATGCAGCAGAATAATGGGAGCTACCATGAAGGAGAGTGTTTATATGATCAGACAGACAAACCTGCAGCAGCACACTTCACACCTAACATGTCACATACGTCTGCATACGCAGATTTGTAGTTGTAGTGCATCTGGAAACAATGTCACACAATGCATGACGACCGGGTGATTCAATGTCAATGTAAAGAATTATAGACATGTGTAGCAGTGTTTTAGCGTGACGCTAACGTTTATCTGTTTTGCCGATTAATCGTCTTCCATGCAGGTGATCTCCAAACGTCATTGGGATGTCAAATATTGTCTATTTTCTGTTTGATATTTCACACCGCAGTTTGGGTCATCTTACTTCTAAAAGCAGATGTTATATGCGAGCGTAGAAAGCCAGAAAACAGCTATGCTAATGCTAACCGAGCTCACCAATGTCCCAGTCAACTACTCACTTTAAATGGTCCAGAGAATGAATATTTTTCGCCTTGCCTTGACCTCCAACCCAGCTTCGCGAGCGCCCGAACATGGTTTAGTTTTAAAAGCAACCGAAGCTTTGGCATGCGCTTTATTTTGCTATCGTTTGGTATAAGGATCAGTTCATTACACCCACTTCCCTGTCACTTGCGCTGATAGCTCGGCAGCAAACAGAAGGTGATCGTAGGAGTGCGTGACATAATGTGTGCGGGAGGACGTTTGGGAGATGGAGTACTTCCCAGACCACATTAGCTTGATTTTAAACGGAAGAGCAACGTGATAAAACTACAACACTCTACTCCAGCGCGTAGTGACGACATAAATGAGCGACGCTTTTTTTTATGGTGGGCTGAAATTATTTGATTGATGGCTCGATGGACCATTCACACTGCAGGCCGATAGTGACTGGAGGTCAGGTGTGGAGGTTTCAGCAGCCTTGTCTTTGGTTTTGATGTACTTCGCACATAAATACAGGCGGACTAAACGGAGTTTGGCCGTTCATATATAGTATAGAATAATCTCACAGGTGCGAGTTTATGTATGCTCTTGCTTAGAATACCTTTGTCGAATGATTCGTAGTTCTTTCTAACGTTTCTCGGTATTGTTTTTAGCTTTAGCAAACTGGAGAGCTGCAAATTCCGCAACCCCCATGACACGAACGCAACACATCAAGACTGCAGCGAGCTGAGACCATATGGTTACACGTTAACTTGACACAATAGCGATGGTAGTCGGCTATATAATTATACTTATTAACGTGTTCATCTGGTACGTAGAGATAAAGAGTGCATTTCTAAACAGGCCCCAAACTTCTTGGAAGACAGGAGAGCCCAAGCATTTTCTCGAACTGCAATGGATAACTAAACCCAGTTACCAGAATCTGCACGAAAACGTAGCGTGTTTCTGTATTTTCTATGACACAACACATCTATGCTCGTCTGGATTCGGTGGAGTCGCTCTTCGAGGAACTTCCATATATGTTTTATCTGGGCCTGTTCTTTGTGAACGTCCTGATCCTCTACTATGCCTTCCTGATGGAGTACATCGTCCTTAACGTTGGGATCGTTTTTCTGCCCGAGGACATGGACCAGGCGCTGGTTGATCTAGGCGTGTTATCCGACCCGGCATCTGTGCCCTACGACACGGACACCGAACTGGACGTGTTCGAGGGCTACCTGGAGTGAAGGAGAAGAGTGCTGATGGTGGGACCGAGCACACTACGACCAGATATGGGGACAATCTGTTTGGAAAAAGTAAAGTTCAAAAGAAAGATGCAATCATACCCATTAGGCGTGTGATTACTCAGACTTCTGTCATGTTGGTCATACGTGAAACATTTACTAATCATAAGTGCAGTCCATTCTGTTGGGTAAAGGCTTGCCATTAGTGAATGGAAAACAAAATGTTTACCTCTGGTTGCACAGCTAGTTGCAATTTATGTTTTGCGCTATGCTGATTAAATGGTCATTTCAACAATATCTCCCTAACAATTGTTGGCTTTGGTCCACACAGATTGTCTCGCCTGACAGGGAGGTAGGCTGAAGAAGCACCCACCAGAAGCACCACCTGTGTCCCCTGCCCCCAGGACGGATGCAGGGTGAAGACTGAGGACTTTGCTGTGGTGTGCTGGCAGCAAACCGGACTGTCCCATCTGGAATCACTGCATATGACTAAACCGCTTTCCATCTGGGAGATTATATAGGCCAAACATAGAGAGACCCTTGTTTCTGTTGTCCTAAAGATGAAGAAACTCAAGCAGATGCTGGAGAGCAGTAATGTTCTGCATCCAATGCATTACAGCGTGGCCCAACACGGCTGTGACCAGTTCACCTGGAGTGGTGGACTGCTGGCTGCTGTTGTCCGTTTGGACTATATTTGTTGGCAAGGCAACGCATAGAGTATGATGGTATATGTGAAAAGGAAGGATTTGAAAACATGCCAATCGAGACGCATGATATCTCAGAGCAACAAAGCTAAAATCAGCTTTGCTGCTCAATAAGAAATATTAGGCTATGTAGCCGACTAGCTTCACATAGCCTACATTTTTAGTTTTTCCCTTAGAATTGCCTGGGAAAGCATTCTGGGGTTAGCCATGATTTAGGGTGACATGGTCTTAAGAGAGGATGTGGTGATTTGGATGGTCTATCATCAGTGATGTAGATCTCGTGTTGGGGTGGAGTGTGATGTCATCCCAGTACTAAGCCACACCCCACACCACCCTATTTATGCATGTTGTGTGTCCAGAACTGATGCTGTGCCAATCTACTTTCTGTTTTCATTGGACTTATTCATTAGTTTTCAGGGTGCAACGGCAAAAAAAAAAGTTTATTCATGTTATATTGTGTCTGTTATTTATTGTTTCTGAAGTGGTTTTCTGCAAAAGATAAGTCACGTCAACTTCCATCACTTCACTTCACTTCCATCCTGTATGTTTAACTGCCAGTCACAGATTTCAGTTGGAAAGTGAAAAACATGCTCCTCGAACGTTTAAGCTTATTGTTTGTTTCTCGTATACAGTGGTTTTCACATAAATACTGTTTGACTATTTTCCACTGGATTGATCCAACATGGTTTGCGCTTTCCCACAATGCCCTGGGGTTGGCCCTCGCATTGTGTGGAAAAGCATTTGTTGACACAAAAGGCTTTTGCATGATTTTTGTTAATATATTCAAAGGTTGCTTGTTTTGTCTGTACTGCACTTTCTTGCGTCAACCCACATCTCTTTAATTTTGGGCTATTGACAGCAATAAATTCTACATTCAGCCAGTAGGAAAGTGGAAAATTCAGGTAAAACTTGGCTCGGAACAGACAGCCAGGCAAAAGACTATCTAATGTTAGTCTTAGTACATGACTGCTCACCAGAAGAAAAGTTATTTTTTTAATGTTCAAAATAATCCTCCGTTATTGCATTTTGCACATGCATGTTCAATTTTCATCCAGAATTTTCATGTCATTGGGAATCAAAGTTGAACAAAGCAAGACCCTGTTGGGAAAGTGCTTGCTGTGACCTTTAGAATCTTCTAAAGCGATACTCCAACATATACCCGGCTGTGCTCAAGTTTAGCTGCTCAACTGGGAATGTATAAAAGACTAGACTGCTACACGGGCGCCACTTGGGTATGGCAGTGGTATGGCACATGCAAATGAATAGGCCGGCAGTAAAAAGGACTAGCCCCAGTTTTTGGAAGAACTATAACCAACCCAAACTAAATATACAGAAGCCTGCCTTATCATGCAGTCGAAGTCACAGCCACATGACTTCCGGTCACATCCTGTTCTACCCTGTCATGACTTGGGTTGTTATGGTAAACATCAATGCAGCACAGCCATATTTGTATGAGCTGACTTCTTGTCGTCCCTAATATCCGTTCATAACATGTCTCTAGCATTAGCACTCAACCCCTCCCTGCCATGTCAATAATGATGTATCTGGATCTTAATAAAGTTTTATTTTCAAAGATGTATTTGATTCCAAACTTGATGCGAACGAGGCTGTCTGCTACGAGTTTGTTCTCAGTTTTGCTATGTTCCTGGTGGCAAGAATGAGTGTTTATGTCATAGGTTATGGTGTCAAAACACATTAAAATCAATTCTCTTGGCAACTGCTGAGGTAAAATAATAAATTATGTATCGCATTTATTTCAGAACAATCCAAATAAAAGGCACAATAAATTCCTCAAGATGAAGATAAAAATACTGTACCGTATATGCTGTAGAGTGCAAAAAAACCCGACATTTCCTGCTAAACATTATTGGTCATTATGGTCTACATTGTCCTGGAATCACCTGCGAAACGCACCACCCTTGCAAGGGTGACCTCATGATAACCTCATGTGTTATCTATCTGGAACGGTTAAATAAACACAAATAAATAGCACAATGCTAGAAGTTAGACTAAACCGAGATAGCCCAGGCATATGTGTTCATACACACATATGGACATATTCACAGTGCAAAACATAAATACCAAAAATGTTCTTTATGTGGTGTAACCCCACTGGTTATCAGCCAACATTGGAGGGGAGGTCCGGAACGTTCAAGTGGCTCTGTGTCTGGTTCTTTCTAATGGCACACGATCCTGCTGTCCTGTTTCTGAAGTCGTTCAAATACCACAAATGGAATACACTTGTTCCACATCCTGGAAAACGAGAGAGAGAGAGGGAGAAAGCTTGTTTTGCACCTTTCATGTTGGTTATACTGTTGTACTGTGATTATACTGTGAGGGTGGTGATAAACATGTTTTCTAAACTCGTTCATGAGTTTCACATGAAACAGGACATTATCACTGGACATTCTGAGTGGATCCCTCTGCATTCAAAACAATCATGCAAATGATGTGACGGACCACACCAGATCGCGAGATTAAAGCTGCTGCAGGTAGGATTCCAGAGTTGTGAAGAGAGAGAGTAGAAAAGAGCAGAAGAGTTGAGAATAAACAACAAATAACATGACATTAAACATGAAACAAAAAATACAAAATGGATTCCCAGAACTAATCTGTGTTGACGCTTGACCAATGCATGACTGTATTGTATGAGTGTATGATGCAGTGTTGTGTTCCGACCTCAGTGTCTTCACAGAGGGGCATTGCTTCAGGCTGGCTCCCAGGCTCTGCGCTCCAACATCCGTCAGGTTGTTGTACTTCACACTAAGGACATTTAAAAATAAAACGTTTTCCATTCAAAGCCAGAAAGAAAATAGTGCAAAGCTCATTTCTAACTGTATATGGTTATGGTAAAGTGATTTATAGGCTATGCATGCAACATCATCCCGACTTAATTATTTTTAGCCTTACTCCAGGTCGGTCAGGGACACCATCAGAGGAAGAATTTCGGCCAGCCGCTGAGCTCCAAAGTCACAAATCATGTTACTGTACAGACTGCGAAGAAATAGAGAACAACATAAGACAGCAGAGATGAGATCACTGATCAAGTGTGTGTGTGTATGTGAGAGTCTGCATGTTTTTGGGTGTATCTACCTGAGACAACGCAGTTTAGCTGTGGTCGTCAGGACATATGAAAGGTCATAAACCCCTCTGTCTCCAATGTCGTTCTGGGACAGACTAAAACAACAAGGCAGTCTCAGACAGTTGCAGTGGGATTTACAGATCATGATTCTTGTCTTACCGTCACAAGAGTGCACAATAAGCTATGAGATACGAATGCAATGACCTGGGCACAAGACTGTCTGCTCATCATGACAAACATGGAGGAACACATTTGAAATTATACAAATGCATACGGATGCTGATTGCTCATTGGCCATTGTGACAAATCGCCTCCCTATTACCACTTACGCTACAAGAGGTACAACGTAAACATCAATATATACAACAAATACAAGTGCATACTGCTGATGCCTAAAAATCAGGGGTGTACTGGGAAAGAAATCCGGCCCTGGACATATGCCTCTGGACTGGGGGGTGGTCACTTGAGGAGGCTGGTGCCCAAACAGTGTATCAATCTTTTTACATGTCCTGTCCCTCTACCGGCTTCCTTTCGTCGTCGCCTTTACTTTTTTGATATTTTCTTGTCCGTGGCTTTCCTTGCCCATCTGACTGCTGCGCGCTATTGTGTTTTATAAAATGTTAACGTGCACCACTGCTAACAAGCGAGCACCAGTGTGGCGTGTGGCGGTTTCAGGACGTACTTGAGCTTCTCCAGATCAGAAAGCGACACCAGAACTTTGGCCAATGCCCCTGCTCCTTTATCTCCAAGCTTACTGTTCTCCAGGCTGCCAGATACACATACAGCATACACACATACATACAAAACATAATTATTATTTTCTTTAAAAATCTACTCTTTATGAAGTTTCTTTTCCTCTTTTATCGCCAGTTTTTAGTATTTTTTTTTTTTCACAAGGTCTTATGTTCCATATTTTAATTATGTTTTTATTGTTTTATCCTGACTGTGCTATTTTATCTTGTTTTGTAACACATGTAACACCAGAGGGAAAAGTGTGTGACGTTTGTACTGACTCAAGATGGCGTAGATTGCGCAGGCCTGGCAGGAGTGACCACAGCTGAGGCAGAGCCAGGGCGCAGTCTTCTGGACCAAGCCTTGAGGGAGGAGCATCATTAACAGCAGCAGCATCATTGTCCTCATCAGCCTCTATATTCTCAGCATGGCTAAATCAATGAAATGCACAGCCTTCTTACTCCAACTCCAGCTTGTGTAGTCCCACCACCGATGGAACCCCCAACGCCAGGATAGGATCGGTTTGGCTGGAATGGAAAGAGAGCACAGCTTTCGCTTCATTGTCATGACACAACTGTTCAGACTTTCAGGGATTCTTCTGATTGAAAGATATAGAAGAATATGTAATGAAGAAGTTGCTTAGCATAGCATAATATTACCTGGCCATAAGTCTCCTGTGCATGCTGACCAGACGTGCTAGGTTGTCAACATGACACACCTGTGTAGCCTTTGGGTCAAGCTTATATTTGGACATGGCACCTTTAAGATGAAGCTCCTCCTCCTTTTCTTCCAGCTCCTCCCACAGGGAGATGACATCTGCAGTGCATGCCCTGAACATCGTACAAAACGGGATATTGTATTTTATTAACATTGATTCCAAAGTTGATTTTAATTCCCTATGGCATTCTCAATGTTAACAATAAGAGACCCAGAATGGTTAACTATGCATTGATTAACCCATTAGAAAACGAATTTACAGGAAACCCTCAAATAGTGATTGATGAAGGACTTGCTCAAAGGTTCAGTGAAAAGTTAGATGTCTCATTGTCTCATTGCACAATTTGCCAGAAGGAGCAGAACAAGCAAGCCATCAATCCTATAGTTGTCCGGCATTTCGTTAAGCCTCCCCAGCAACTACTGCCCCTTACTGCCAGGCTGAACTGTAAACATACCTGTATGCCACAATGTTGCTGAGCCCCAGGAGCGACAGTATTCCAGACGGCTGTATCCCAGTGTCGTCCAGATCCAGGCAGATGTCAGTACCCCCTGTTCCCACCAGAACTTTTCCCACCACATACACATCCGATGGCCACATTCTCACTCCCTGGAACCTCATCTCCGTCAGGAAGATCTTGGCGAAGACACCGGCAAGCAGTGAATCGGCCCATTTCATGTCTCCGCTGCCAATGCCAGACTCATAAATGTAGTGACACACATCCAGCAAGGAGGCGCCGCTAAGTTCACCGTGGCCAAGGGCCTCCTCAAAGTATTTGACGAGTGCGGCCTGCTTGATGACAGTTGAGGGATTGCCTGGACACAGAAAGAGAGTCCCGATGCCGAATTTCTGCACAAGGTTGAGTTCCTCCTTCTGAGGCCGCCGCCGAATCCTCCGAAGGCCCCCCTGCAAGGTCTTCAAGGTTCGAGGAATGTTCCTCAGGAGACAGAACAGAGAGAGAGACAAAGAGAGAGAGAGAGACAGCGAGACAGAGAGAGAGAGAGAAATAGATAGAGGTATAACCAATATCCAAATATTGCAAATGTGCCACAATCCACTAAAATTAAGTGATAGACATCTGCAATTTACTTCCAACTGTGCCCCTTCAAAACGTGCCTGTTCAAAGCATGCGCCTGCCTGACATTCAAGACACACTGACTTGCTGCTTGCAGGTTTTTTGAGAACTGCTGACCTAAACAAACAAACTTATTTGGGTTAACAGCAAGACACCAGCCAGTACAGTGCCCGTTCTATTTTGAAAGGGCTGATTGCTTGCAGATTTCTCAATAGCTAGTAATTCAAACAACTTCACACTCGACACTGCACTTCCTTGGATCCTCAGCTATGAACCTGCCAAGTGTGAAGTCAATCGGCTGTTTAGAAATGTACAAACATTCCTTCCATTATACTTAGATTATGGTAGCAAAGGTTATCAAGTGTGCGATAAGCATCAGAAAATTATGGTCCATGAAACCCATTGCATTCTTATATGTTATTTCAGCCTAGCGATTTCCTTCTATTTAGTGCATGGAGTCAATTTTCCCTCCTGGCTACATAGCCAAGCGAGGTGGTGGGAATTCAGACCACACCCCTACAATCTTCAGTCAGTTAATTAGCTGATGTATATGAATATATATGTGTATATATATATATATATATACACTGAATAAAAATAGAAACGCAACACGTGTTTTGTTTTTGTTCAAAAATGTCATGAGTTGAAATTAAAGATCTAAAAAGGCCCATTTCTCTCACATTTTGTTCACAAACTTTTTTAAATCTGTGTTAGTGAGCACTTCTCCTTTGCCGAGATAATCCATCCACCTGACAGGTGTGGCATATCAAGATGCTGATTAGACAGCATGATTATTGCACAGGTGTTCCTTAGGCTGGTTACAATAAAAGGCCACTCTAAAATGTGCAGTTTTATCACACAGCCCAATGCCACAGATGTCGCAAGTTTTGAGGGAGCGTGCAATTGGCATGCTGACTGCAGGAATGTCCACCAGAGCTGTTGCCCATGAATTTAATGTTGCCATAAGCCGTCTCCAAATTCGTTTCCGAGAATTTAGCAGGACATCCAACCAGTCTCATAAATGCAGACCACATGTAACCACGCCAGCCCAGGACCTCCACATCTGGCATCGTCACCTGCAAGATCGTCTGAGACCAGCCACCCGGACAGCTGATGCAACAATTGGTTCGCATAACCAAAGAATTTCTGCACAAACTGTCAGAAACGTCTCAGGGAAGCTCATCTGAATGCTCATCGTCCTCACCGGTGTCTTGACCTGACTGCAGTTCATCGTAACCGACTCAAGTGGGCAAGTGTTCTCTTCACAAATGAATCCCGGTTTTCACTGTATTGGGCAGATGGCAGACAGTGTGTATGATGTCATGTGGGTGAGCGGTTTGCTGATGTCAACATTGTCAATAGAGTAGACCATGGTGGCGGTGGGGTTATGGTATGGGCAGGCATATGCTACGAACACAAGTGCATTTTATTGATGGCATTGTGAATGCACAGAGATACCGTGACGAGATCCTGAGTCCCATTGATGTGCCATTCATCCACCACCATCACCTCATGTTGCAGCATGATAATGCACGGCCCCATGTTGCAAGGATCTGTACACAATTCCTGGAAGCTGAAAACATCCCAGTTCTTGCATGGCCTCCATACTCCCCGGACATGTCACCCGTTTGGGATGCACAGGATCGGCGTATACGACAGCGTGTTCCAGTTCCTGCCAATATCCAGCAACTTCGCACAACCATTGAAGAGGAGTGGACCAACATTCCACAGGCCACGATCAACAACCTGATCAACTCCATGCGAAGGAGATGTTTTGCACTGCGTGAGGCAAATGGTGGTCACACCAGATACTGACTGGTTTCCGGCAAAGGAGAAGTGCTCACTAACACAGATTTAAACAAGTTTGTGAACAAAATTTGAGAGAAATGGGCCTTTTGTGTATGTAGAAAAATCGGAGCAAAAACAAAAGTGTTGCATTTATATTTTTGTTCCGTGTATCCATCCATCCATTCGCTTTCCGCTTATCCGGGGCTGGGTCGCGGAGGCAGCAGGCTAAGCAGGGCTCTCCAGGTGCCCTTCTCCCCCGCAACGCTTTCTAGTTCCTCCTGGGGGATCCCGAGGCGTTCCCAAGCCAGATGAGATATATAATCCCTCCAGCGGGTTCTGGGTCTGCCCCGGGGTCTCCTCCCAGTCGGACGTGCCCGGAAAACCTCTAAGGGGAGGCGCCTGGGAGGCATCCTGGTCAGATGCCCGAACCACCTCAGCTGACTCCTTTCGATGCGGAGGAGCAGCGGCTCTACTCCGAGCTCCCTCCGGATGTCTGAGCTCCTCACCCTATCTCTAAGGCTGAGCCCAGCCACCCTCCGGAGGAAACTCATTTCGGCCGCTTGTATCCGTGATCTCGTTCTTTCCTTTAAGGATATCTATCTTACATATACATTTACATTCGGGGCATTTGGCAGATGCTTTTATCCAAAGCGACTTACAATAAGCACAATGAAACAAAAAAATATATATCCGACTTTAATGTAATAACCTTCGGGGGCACGGTGGCACAGTCGTAGTGCTGTCGCCTCACAGCTAGAAGGTCCTGGGATCGATTCCCGCCTGGGACATGGTTGGTTCTCCCATGTCATCAGTGCTGGGATTTCGTGAACAGCCCTTTCTGTGTGGAGTTTCCATGTCCATGTGACACGCGTGCGTGCGTGCGTGCGTGCGCGTGTGTGCACGGGTGTACATGCATGGCGTGACCGCGACAATGAAGATTAGGGTTGTCCGTCCGGTTTTTCTTCTATTCGGGCAGTGAGACAAACCACAGGAGGTTGTCATTTTGTAACTCTTAATTGTTGACAAAGTAACGCCCGCGACATAAGATAAAGAAAACGCGTGCGTGCCTGGAGGAACTCCAACGTCCTCACCGCTGGACGCTGGAAAACCAAGGACTTTCCCCGATCGTTGCCCCGCTGCTGCTGCATCCGGGAAGATTAGTTCAGCCGCTGACCAAGTGAGACATGTTGAGCACCGCACTGTTGAGCTCCAGATTGCAACACAGAGTCACGCTCAGCTCAGATAACAAAGCTGACAAGACCGGAGACCGGACGGTCGACTCGTTCTCTTTTGTTACCGACGCCGGTCGGTGCCACATAAACATGATGTTTATTTTAGATGTATCAGTGTGTGTGTGTTTGTGTGTATATATATATATATATAGATATATATATATACAGTATAGTACTCTTTCTTTTACGTGAA